>JAAAWM010011204.1:0-67494 GCA_036873465.1 Thinopyrum obtusiflorum
CGATGGTAATACTCTATATAATCCAACGGAGGAAGGATAATCTCATGGGAGGTTTGGAAGTTCACGAGCACCAACTTTTTACCGTCTTCTCTGACGGCAGCCATCCAGTGGGAGTTCATGCCGACCCAGTACATACCTGCCAAGAAGTTTCGGGCGATGGTGATCGGATCAAAGTCGAGGGAAATGATGTACGACGACCCACTACATACCTGCAAAGAAGTTTCGGCTAATGGAGATCGGATTGAAGTCGAGGGGCATCATGTACGCCTCCGTATCACGATGAGCCAATCTCGCAAGACCAGATAGCAGCAAGCAGGGTGTCTTCAAAAGCTTAGGCCTAGCTTCAACGATGGCCGTGTGCATGCCCCTCGAGCATGCAGCCAGCCGCAGGGCGCTCAACATATCCATACACGAAAAACAGAGGTCGAGGACGTCACTGGGGAGATAGCTCCAATCGCGGCTCATATGGATCCTGCGCGGTTCGCGTTCGGCCATGGTGGAGTTTGGAAGGTGGGGTTTTGGGGGGCTTGATTTACGGGGGAGAAGGTTGTCGGTGCTGGACCGGCTAGCGAGGGAATAGTGGTACTGGGGGAGGCGAGCGAGGCGAGGGTATGCAGGGGCACAGTGAGATAATGAAGAGTGACCTCAGGATCTCCGGCGAGACGGAGATGGAGATGGAGTGCTGCTAGGGGAGAGGGAGACGAGGCGAGGCATGCTATACAGCGGCGGTGACAGTGACTGCACAGTGCACAAGGTGAGGCTGACTTTGGTAACCCGGACACGCCGCCTGGACTGGTGTCACCTCGGGCGCAGGGTCTTGTCACTTCACTGTGAGGACCGGATGAATAATAGTATTTTGACCATCAAGTGTACCACAGTTGTACTACTACTAGTAGTAGGAGTAGTAGGAACATGAGTACACTCCTGTGCTAGCATGCCTCTGGGTTCACTTCATCCTCTAGCTATCATCCATATTGCGAGCAGAACCAAATTCTCGTGCATGCGGAAGCGCGAAGAAGGACTTTTATTTTTTGAGGATAACCGCATATTCCTTAACCGTAGTAGGAACATGAGTAGTACTCCCTCCGGTCCTCTTTTGTCTGCGCATAACTTTTTTCAGTATTTCTCTAATTAGTCTGCGTATATACCCTTTTGCATGCGCCCATTTCCCTCCATGCCCCGCTTTCACAGCATTAATTAGCGTACGCATGAGCAGCTGCAGCCCGACTCCAGCCAAGGGGGGGGGGGGGGGGGGGGGGGGGGGGGGGGGGGGGGGGGGGGGGGGGGGGGGGGGGGGGGGGGGGGGGGGGGGGGGGGGGGGGGGGGGGGGGGGGGGGGGGGGGGGGGGGGGGGGGGGGGGGGGGGGGGGGGGGGGGGGGGGGGGGGGGGGGGGGGGGGGGGGGGGGGGGGGGGGGGGGGGGGGGGGGGGGGGGGGGGGGGGGGGGGGGGGGGGGGGGGGGGGGGGGGGGGGGGGGGGGGGGGGGGGGGGGGGGGGGGGGGGGGGGGGGGGGGGGGGGGGGGGGGGGGGGGGGGGGGGGGGGGGGGGGGGGGGGGGGGGGGGGGGGGGGGGGGGGGGGGGGGGGGGGGGGGGGGGGGGGGGGGGGGGGGGGGGGGGGGGGGGGGGGGGGGGGGGGGGGGGGGGGGGGGGGGGGGGGGGGGGGGGGGGGGGGGGGGGGGGGGGGGGGGGGGGGGGGGGGGGGGGGGGGGGGGGGGGGGGGGGGGGGGGGGGGGGGGGGGGGGGGGGGGGGGGGGGGGGGGGGGGGGGGGGGGGGGGGGGGGGGGGGGGGGGGGGGGGGGGGGGGGGGGGGGGGGGGGGGGGGGGGGGGGGGGGGGGGGGGGGGGGGGGGGGGGGGGGGGGGGGGGGGGGGGGGGGGGGGGGGGGGGGGGGGGGGGGGGGGGGGGGGGGGGGGGGGGGGGGGGGGGGGGGGGGGGGGGGGGGGGGGGGGGGGGGGGGGGGGGGGGGGGGGGGGGGGGGGGGGGGGGGGGGGGGGGGGGGGGGGGGGGGGGGGGGGGGGGGGGGGGGGGGGGGGGGGGGGGGGGGGGGGGGGGGGGGGGGGGGGGGGGGGGGGGGGGGGGGGGGGGGGGGGGGGGGGGGGGGGGGGGGGGGGGGGGGGGGGGGGGGGGGGGGGGGGGGGGGGGGGGGGGGGGGGGGGGGGGGGGGGGGGGGGGGGGGGGGGGGGGGGGGGGGGGGGGGGGGGGGGGGGGGGGGGGGGGGGGGGGGGGGGGGGGGGGGGGGGGGGGGGGGGGGGGGGGGGGGGGGGGGGGGGGGGGGGGGGGGGGGGGGGGGGGGGGGGGGGGGGGGGGGGGGGGGGGGGGGGGGGGGGGGGGGGGGGGGGGGGGGGGGGGGGGGGGGGGGGGGGGGGGGGGGGGGGGGGGGGGGGGGGGGGGGGGGGGGGGGGGGGGGGGGGGGGGGGGGGGGGGGGGGGGGGGGGGGGGGGGGGGGGGGGGGGGGGGGGGGGGGGGGGGGGGGGGGGGGGGGGGGGGGGGGGGGGGGGGGGGGGGGGGGGGGGGGGGGGGGGGGGGGGGGGGGGGGGGGGGGGGGGGGGGGGGGGGGGGGGGGGGGGGGGGGGGGGGGGGGGGGGGGGGGGGGGGGGGGGGGGGGGGGGGGGGGGGGGGGGGGGGGGGGGGGGGGGGGGGGGGGGGGGGGGGGGGGGGGGGGGGGGGGGGGGGGGGGGGGGGGGGGGGGGGGGGGGGGGGGGGGGGGGGGGGGGGGGGGGGGGGGGGGGGGGGGGGGGGGGGGGGGGGGGGGGGGGGGGGGGGGGGGGGGGGGGGGGGGGGGGGGGGGGGGGGGGGGGGGGGGGGGGGGGGGGGGGGGGGGGGGGGGGGGGGGGGGGGGGGGGGGGGGGGGGGGGGGGGGGGGGGGGGGGGGGGGGGGGGGGGGGGGGGGGGGGGGGGGGGGGGGGGGGGGGGGGGGGGGGGGGGGGGGGGGGGGGGGGGGGGGGGGGGGGGGGGGGGGGGGGGGGGGGGGGGGGGGGGGGGGGGGGGGGGGGGGGGGGGGGGGGGGGGGGGGGGGGGGGGGGGGGGGGGGGGGGGGGGGGGGGGGGGGGGGGGGGGGGGGGGGGGGGGGGGGGGGGGGGGGGGGGGGGGGGGGGGGGGGGGGGGGGGGGGGGGGGGGGGGGGGGGGGGGGGGGGGGGGGGGGGGGGGGGGGGGGGGGGGGGGGGGGGGGGGGGGGGGGGGGGGGGGGGGGGGGGGGGGGGGGGGGGGGGGGGGGGGGGGGGGGGGGGGGGGGGGGGGGGGGGGGGGGGGGGGGGGGGGGGGGGGGGGGGGGGGGGGGGGGGGGGGGGGGGGGGGGGGGGGGGGGGGGGGGGGGGGGGGGGGGGGGGGGGGGGGGGGGGGGGGGGGGGGGGGGGGGGGGGGGGGGGGGGGGGGGGGGGGGGGGGGGGGGGGGGGGGGGGGGGGGGGGGGGGGGGGGGGGGGGGGGGGGGGGGGGGGGGGGGGGGGGGGGGGGGGGGGGGGGGGGGGGGGGGGGGGGGGGGGGGGGGGGGGGGGGGGGGGGGGGGGGGGGGGGGGGGGGGGGGGGGGGGGGGGGGGGGGGGGGGGGGGGGGGGGGGGGGGGGGGGGGGGGGGGGGGGGGGGGGGGGGGGGGGGGGGGGGGGGGGGGGGGGGGGGGGGGGGGGGGGGGGGGGGGGGGGGGGGGGGGGGGGGGGGGGGGGGGGGGGGGGGGGGGGGGGGGGGGGGGGGGGGGGGGGGGGGGGGGGGGGGGGGGGGGGGGGGGGGGGGGGGGGGGGGGGGGGGGGGGCTGGTTTTTAGCGTCCAACATGTCCTCGTCGAAGGCTCGTTGAGCATAGTTGCCACAGTCACCGACCACCCAAGGGTTGTTCGGAAGTGGATCAACAATGTATCCAACTCCCTCCAAAAGGTGGAGATGAATGTCATCGGTCTCGACGTAGAGTACACGGAGCGTGCCACTGGGAAGATCCAACGCGCCGCTGTCCTTCAGCTGTGCCTCGAAGATGATGTTTTGGTGTACCACATCATACACGCGCCCTCAATACCAGGTGAGCTTCACGATTTCTTGTCTCGGGAGGACATATACTTCTGTGGGGCAGCCATCGCAGGGGACAAACAGAAGTTGGAGCCGTACAACCTTGATTTGAAAACATCGCTGACCTACAAACCAGAAAAAAAATTCCTGTAGAAGATTGTGATAAACCGACACCATCCCTATTCGACGTAGCAAATTTTGTACTAGGAACAAATCTTCAGAAGGGTGATGAGACGCTGGCATTAAGGTTGTCTGGATGGGAGAATTATCCCTTGACGTACGAGCGGATAAAATATGCTGCCTTCGATGCCCGTGTGAGTTTCGAGATAGCTGCAAGGTCCAGAGAGCTTGTTGCGAAGCCGTCTCCCACAGAAAATGAGAACAAGAAGAAGAAGAAGATGCACCAGCAGCAGGGCATTATGGATGGATGAACTATTTCCTCTCTTGTAAAAAAAATATTCCCTCTCTATGTATATTGATATAGATGGACTATTTCGATGGTGTGCATGTCTTTGGAACAAGTAGTAGCATGGGTCCGCTTGACTATAAGGAACTATTTATCCGTCTAGCTTTCTCTACTACTCCTTCTAGTGATCGGTATGCAATGCATGTGTCCGTAGACATGACAGCTTGTCCATGGAAGTTCAACTACGGCGACCATCATGTTTCATCCACTGCCACTCGCGATTCCCACGACGCCGCTCCAACCCACGGCACCACGTCCCCCGACGTGCGCCTCACCCCTCTCGGCCGCACCACCCCTCTGCCTTTATGTGCATGACATGTGGGCCACCTTAAATGCGGCGAGCATCAAGTTTCTACCACAGCCACACGCGATTCCCACAACGCCGCACGAACCCATGACACCACACGTCCCGCACCATCGAATTTTCATCCAGTGGCTGGGGGGGGGGGGGGGGGGGGGGGGGGGGGGGGGGGGGGGGGGGGGGGGGGGGGGGGGGGGGGGGGGGGGGGGGGGGGGGGGGGGGGGGGGGGGGGGGGGGGGGGGGGGGGGGGGGGGGGGGGGGGGGGGGGGGGGGGGGGGGGGGGGGGGGGGGGGGGGGGGGGGGGGGGGGGGGGGGGGGGGGGGGGGGGGGGGGGGGGGGGGGGGGGGGGGGGGGGGGGGGGGGGGGGGGGGGGGGGGGGGGGGGGGGGGGGGGGGGGGGGGGGGGGGGGGGGGGGGGGGGGGGGGGGGGGGGGGGGGGGGGGGGGGGGGGGGGGGGGGGGGGGGGGGGGGGGGGGGGGGGGGGGGGGGGGGGGGGGGGGGGGGGGGGGGGGGGGGGGGGGGGGGGGGGGGGGGGGGGGGGGGGGGGGGGGGGGGGGGGGGGGGGGGGGGGGGGGGGGGGGGGGGGGGGGGGGGGGGGGGGGGGGGGGGGGGGGGGGGGGGGGGGGGGGGGGGGGGGGGGGGGGGGGGGGGGGGGGGGGGGGGGGGGGGGGGGGGGGGGGGGGGGGGGGGGGGGGGGGGGGGGGGGGGGGGGGGGGGGGGGGGGGGGGGGGGGGGGGGGGGGGGGGGGGGGGGGGGGGGGGGGGGGGGGGGGGGGGGGGGGGGGGGGGGGGGGGGGGGGGGGGGGGGGGGGGGGGGGGGGGGGGGGGGGGGGGGGGGGGGGGGGGGGGGGGGGGGGGGGGGGGGGGGGGGGGGGGGGGGGGGGGGGGGGGGGGGGGGGGGGGGGGGGGGGGGGGGGGGGGGGGGGGGGGGGGGGGGGGGGGGGGGGGGGGGGGGGGGGGGGGGGGGGGGGGGGGGGGGGGGGGGGGGGGGGGGGGGGGGGGGGGGGGGGGGGGGGGGGGGGGGGGGGGGGGGGGGGGGGGGGGGGGGGGGGGGGGGGGGGGGGGGGGGGGGGGGGGGGGGGGGGGGGGGGGGGGGGGGGGGGGGGGGGGGGGGGGGGGGGGGGGGGGGGGGGGGGGGGGGGGGGGGGGGGGGGGGGGGGGGGGGGGGGGGGGGGGGGGGGGGGGGGGGGGGGGGGGGGGGGGGGGGGGGGGGGGGGGGGGGGGGGGGGGGGGGGGGGGGGGGGGGGGGGGGGGGGGGGGGGGGGGGGGGGGGGGGGGGGGGGGGGGGGGGGGGGGGGGGGGGGGGGGGGGGGGGGGGGGGGGGGGGGGGGGGGGGGGGGGGGGGGGGGGGGGGGGGGGGGGGGGGGGGGGGGGGGGGGGGGGGGGGGGGGGGGGGGGGGGGGGGGGGGGGGGGGGGGGGGGGGGGGGGGGGGGGGGGGGGGGGGGGGGGGGGGGGGGGGGGGGGGGGGGGGGGGGGGGGGGGGGGGGGGGGGGGGGGGGGGGGGGGGGGGGGGGGGGGGGGGGGGGGGGGGGGGGGGGGGGGGGGGGGGGGGGGGGGGGGGGGGGGGGGGGGGGGGGGGGGGGGGGGGGGGGGGGGGGGGGGGGGGGGGGGGGGGGGGGGGGGGGGGGGGGGGGGGGGGGGGGGGGGGGGGGGGGGGGGGGGGGGGGGGGGGGGGGGGGGGGGGGGGGGGGGGGGGGGGGGGGGGGGGGGGGGGGGGGGGGGGGGGGGGGGGGGGGGGGGGGGGGGGGGGGGGGGGGGGGGGGGGGGGGGGGGGGGGGGGGGGGGGGGGGGGGGGGGGGGGGGGGGGGGGGGGGGGGGGGGGGGGGGGGGGGGGGGGGGGGGGGGGGGGGGGGGGGGGGGGGGGGGGGGGGGGGGGGGGGGGGGGGGGGGGGGGGGGGGGGGGGGGGGGGGGGGGGGGGGGGGGGGGGGGGGGGGGGGGGGGGGGGGGGGGGGGGGGGGGGGGGGGGGGGGGGGGGGGGGGGGGGGGGGGGGGGGGGGGGGGGGGGGGGGGGGGGGGGGGGGGGGGGGGGGGGGGGGGGGGGGGGGGGGGGGGGGGGGGGGGGGGGGGGGGGGGGGGGGGGGGGGGGGGGGGGGGGGGGGGGGGGGGGGGGGGGGGGGGGGGGGGGGGGGGGGGGGGGGGGGGGGGGGGGGGGGGGGGGGGGGGGGGGGGGGGGGGGGGGGGGGGGGGGGGGGGGGGGGGGGGGGGGGGGGGGGGGGGGGGGGGGGGGGGGGGGGGGGGGGGGGGGGGGGGGGGGGGGGGGGGGGGGGGGGGGGGGGGGGGGGGGGGGGGGGGGGGGGGGGGGGGGGGGGGGGGGGGGGGGGGGGGGGGGGGGGGGGGGGGGGGGGGGGGGGGGGGGGGGGGGGGGGGGGGGGGGGGGGGGGGGGGGGGGGGGGGGGGGGGGGGGGGGGGGGGGGGGGGGGGGGGGGGGGGGGGGGGGGGGGGGGGGGGGGGGGGGGGGGGGGGGGGGGGGGGGGGGGGGGGGGGGGGGGGGGGGGGGGGGGGGGGGGGGGGGGGGGGGGGGGGGGGGGGGGGGGGGGGGGGGGGGGGGGGGGGGGGGGGGGTTCATTGCTACACTTGTGGCTTGCCACACTTTTCTAGCTACATGGTCCACATGTCATAGACTCAACTTCTTTCCAAATCTTGCCACACTTGTGGTGGCCATTTTGTTAGCCACATTTTTTGTGGCAGACACACTTTGCCTAAGCTTAGTTGTGGCAAAGTTAGTCATGAATGAAGTTCAACCATGGAGTCTTCTAGATTCTACATGTGGCAGAATCTGGTGGAATGTAGATGATATCCAATGGCCAGTAGTGCTCGGATTTGCCATCTTTGTACCGTCGGATTGGCTTCATCCAACGACCAACTTTCAAAGTTATGGTTTAGTTTGCAGCCTAAGGTTGCCACGCCTAAGCTTAGGCGTGCCACATGTGTGTTTGGTTGCGTTCTCATCTCAGCATAGTTGTTCCCTCTTCATGCATTCTCAACTCAACACCCCTCTTCATGTATGCTCTCTTCATGCATGCTTCTAGTGTATTTGTGCTAATCTAGTGTGGACTCATGCACCCTCCATACACTCTACCAAACACCCAAAAATGGGTCGAGAAGGGAACTCTTGGGATCATGCACCCTTCATACACCCTACCAAACACCAGGCATGTGTTTGGTTCATTGCTACACTTGTGGCTTGCCACACTTTTCTAGCTACATGGTCCACATGTCATAGACTCAACTTCTTGCCAAATCTTGCCACACTTGTGGTGGCCATTTTGTTAGCCACATTTTTTTGTTTTAGACACACTTTGCCTAAGCTTAGTTGTGGCAAAGTTAGTCATGAATGAAGTTCAACCATGGAGTCTTCTAGATTCTACATGTGGCAGAATCTGGTGGAATGTAGATGATATCCAACGGCCAGTAGTGCTCGGATTTGCCATCTTTGTACCGTCGGATTGGCTTCATCCAACGACCAACTTTCAAAGTTATTCACACACTATATAGGGGGTATAGATATAGATGTGCCAGCCCATTGCAATGGATCCAAAGTATATCTGTTTAGTGGAGTGCACTCTAAACAGGGGGGGGGGGGGGGGGGGGGGGGGGGGGGGGGGGGGGGGGGGGGGGGGGGGGGGGGGGGGGGGGGGGGGGGGGGGGGGGGGGGGGGGGGGGGGGGGGGGGGGGGGGGGGGGGGGGGGGGGGGGGGGGGGGGGGGGGGGGGGGGGGGGGGGGGGGGGGGGGGGGGGGGGGGGGGGGGGGGGGGGGGGGGGGGGGGGGGGGGGGGGGGGGGGGGGGGGGGGGGGGGGGGGGGGGGGGGGGGGGGGGGGGGGGGGGGGGGGGGGGGGGGGGGGGGGGGGGGGGGGGGGGGGGGGGGGGGGGGGGGGGGGGGGGGGGGGGGGGGGGGGGGGGGGGGGGGGGGGGGGGGGGGGGGGGGGGGGGGGGGGGGGGGGGGGGGGGGGGGGGGGGGGGGGGGGGGGGGGGGGGGGGGGGGGGGGGGGGGGGGGGGGGGGGGGGGGGGGGGGGGGGGGGGGGGGGGGGGGGGGGGGGGGGGGGGGGGGGGGGGGGGGGGGGGGGGGGGGGGGGGGGGGGGGGGGGGGGGGGGGGGGGGGGGGGGGGGGGGGGGGGGGGGGGGGGGGGGGGGGGGGGGGGGGGGGGGGGGGGGGGGGGGGGGGGGGGGGGGGGGGGGGGGGGGGGGGGGGGGGGGGGGGGGGGGGGGGGGGGGGGGGGGGGGGGGGGGGGGGGGGGGGGGGGGGGGGGGGGGGGGGGGGGGGGGGGGGGGGGGGGGGGGGGGGGGGGGGGGGGGGGGGGGGGGGGGGGGGGGGGGGGGGGGGGGGGGGGGGGCACAACTTACAAATTGACGAATGGAGTACTAGTTACAGTGATGCATATAATTAAGCAAAGGGATCGCACATGTCGGTATTGACTGGAACAAGAATGCAACAACACAATAAGAATTAAGGCCACGATGATGATGCGATCGAAGTGGTGGTTACAAAAGGCAAGAAGAAAGATGCATCCATCAACATACGACCTCCTCCTTCTCCTCCTCAACTTAGTATGTCGGGCCACTGACCGGTGGCTAAGGAGCGGCGGCTTTTGTGGCGAGGTCGAGGTGCTTCTCAACAAAGGCATCCAAGGCTTTGAGCCGGCTGAGGAAGGCCAACGTCGTAGAGTCCTCACTGGCCTTGTAGATACCTATGTACATGATTTTCTCGTACATGTGGATGTGTAGGTCGACGAATTCTTGCAAGGCGAGGCGCCTCGCGGCGAGCGCGACCTCCAGGTGGACATTCTTCATGGCGTCGGCGGGCAGTCGCAGGGCCACCAGTGCATGAAAGAGGTTCCGGCCATGGAGGCCGATTAGGGTGGCAGGAAATGAGGAGCCCGGCGCGCGGGCTGGAGGAGTATGGCGATGTCATCCGCGAGCTTCTTGAGGACAGTGAACTTGTTGGTGGTGGCAACGATCATCTGGTCCAACTGAGAGTCATAGCTGGTGTCGATGGCGGGCATCCGCCAACTGGTCTCCAACACCATCTAGAGAGGATCCTCGGCGCCATGCCGCAGGCCGACGTCGTGGACCATCTGGCACAGCCACTGGCCGCTCGCGCGCATTGCCGCCATGGGTCTGGAGTGAGCTCTTTTGCGCTTAGTGTAGGTGCTTAGGCAAATGCTTAGGTGCGTACGATGAGGTAGATGCATTGGAATGGAGGGGCGCCTTTATATGAGGGCAAACTGCGTTGCATTCACATCGTGCAGCCTCTTTTCCCGGCCCTCCCCATTACTTCACTCATGCATTAATCGAAGGAGGATGCATTGGCCGTTCAACATTTCAGGAACCACTACTCCCTCCCTCGTCTGCATTAAAGCCGTATCAGGAACTGCGCCGCCCGCTGTCAAATCAAATAGTACTGCGCCGCTCGCTGCATGCCCGCCTGACCACACCTCCACGCCTCCATCAAACCCCTCCGTTAAACCGGCATGCAAACCGAGAAACCTACTCCGGCCACACGTCCGTTCATGGGGGGGGGGGGGGGGGGGGGGGGGGGGGGGGGGGGGGGGGGGGGGGGGGGGGGGGGGGGGGGGGGGGGGGGGGGGGGGGGGGGGGGGGGGGGGGGGGGGGGGGGGGGGGGGGGGGGGGGGGGGGGGGGGGGGGGGGGGGGGGGGGGGGGGGGGGGGGGGGGGGGGGGGGGGGGGGGGGGGGGGGGGGGGGGGGGGGGGGGGGGGGGGGGGGGGGGGGGGGGGGGGGGGGGGGGGGGGGGGGGGGGGGGGGGGGGGGGGGGGGGGGGGGGGGGGGGGGGGGGGGGGGGGGGGGGGGGGGGGGGGGGGGGGGGGGGGGGGGGGGGGGGGGGGGGGGGGGGGGGGGGGGGGGGGGGGGGGGGGGGGGGGGGGGGGGGGGGGGGGGGGGGGGGGGGGGGGGGGGGGGGGGGGGGGGGGGGGGGGGGGGGGGGGGGGGGGGGGGGGGGGGGGGGGGGGGGGGGGGGGGGGGGGGGGGGGGGGGGGGGGGGGGGGGGGGGGGGGGGGGGGGGGGGGGGGGGGGGGGGGGGGGGGGGGGGGGGGGGGGGGGGGGGGGGGGGGGGGGGGGGGGGGGGGGGGGGGGGGGGGGGGGGGGGGGGGGGGGGGGGGGGGGGGGGGGGGGGGGGGGGGGGGGGGGGGGGGGGGGGGGGGGGGGGGGGGGGGGGGGGGGGGGGGGGGGGGGGGGGGGGGGGGGGGGGGGGGGGGGGGGGGGGGGGGGGGGGGGGGGGGGGGGGGGGGGGGGGGGGGGGGGGGGGGGGGGGGGGGGGGGGGGGGGGGGGGGGGGGGGGGGGGGGGGGGGGGGGGGGTTAAATCTGCATGCAAACCGAGAAACCTACTCCGGCCACACGTTCGTTCATGAGCGGGCCGGAATTAAATGCAACACCGGCCGAGCTCCTCCCATCCGCCCTCAGTTTAAACGAGGTCAGACGCCGGCCAAGCTCCTATCGTCCGCCCTCTATTTACACGAGGCCAGACAGACAGCAGGCAAGAATCGCACCCCTCCGCCGCTCCCCCATCTCCTCCTTCACCATTTTCTCCACTCTTCCGATGGCTTTCGAGGAGCCGTTCTCCGGCATATTACCCGGCTGGGTGGCCCGCCGAGCCCTCCGGATACGGGCGAGGCCGCTCGGTGCTTCACCAACCTCGCTTGGCCCGATGGAGCCAGTTGCCGCCCCAAGCAGGCGCGTGGTTCAGCAACTCGCCGCTCCAGTTCAGCTCGATGAGGAGTGGCGAGTTGCTCCACGCCGGCACGGCGGCGAGCACACCGGTACGGGCGTCGTCGCTGCCGCGTTGTACCACGCCACCAGTGTCTGCGGTGCTACACCTCCCGTGTCTGTGGGCGCGCCTCCCGTGCCTGCGGCAGTGCCATGCAGGCAGAGACAGAAGCCGGGTGCGTGGAGAGCAACGAGTCGGTGGCCAGCTTCTCCGTGTCCGCCGCCATCATCGAGGAGAAGTAGAACACGGGAGGCCGCCGCCACTTGGGACCCATGAAGGCCACCGCCGAGGCGACGACCGCGGATTCAGGTGGTTTCTTTGCTGCTTCGTCTCTTCCGAGGACCTTCGTCGACCCCGCAAGTGTCTGACGGACATGAGGAAGACAAAGGGATCCGCGGGCGGCCATTTAGAACTAAAATAAGTCTAGATACATCCATTTCTAGGACAAGTATTTCCGGACGGAGGGAGTATTAATTATACAAGAGAGCCGGATTGGCACCTCTTAGTTCATGTAAATGTAATGAAATCCATCATGTTTATATGAAGATCCGGCTTTTTTATACGAAATCCTTCATGCTTATATGAAATCAGTCCGTGTTTGCACGAATTTCATCTGGTTGGTTAGAGTTGTAAAAATGTATGCCGCTGGCGTTTGATGTCGTCCTCCGCTTAAGGAAGCGGGAGGAAATTTGCCGGCTGCCGTTGGAGATGCTCTTTATGCTGGAAATAATAGAGTGACATCCAATCCATTTGAGTTAATTGCCTGTATGATTGTCCCTCTATAAAAAGTTAATTGCATGTACAGTGTACACGTGACTTGCAGGGTGGCTACAGCTTCGTACAGAAAGTTAAAAAGAAACAAGTCCATGGGGGGGGGGGGGGGGGGGGGGGGGGGGGGGGGGGGGGGGGGGGGGGGGGGGGGGGGGGGGGGGGGGGGGGGGGAATATAAAAATATAAAGTTAAAAGACAGAATTCGAACTCATGTCATCGCGTTGCGAGCATCCGGCGCTAACCAGCCCAGCACATTTTTGTTGTAGACCATGCTGGAGATATATCTCCATGTCTACTCTTATATATACTCCATTCGTTCCTAAATATTTGTCTTTTTCAGATTTCAAATGGACTACCACATACGGATGTGTATGTAGACATATTTTAGAGTGTAGATTCACTCATTTTGCTCCGTATGTCTTTTCAGGAAGGGGTCAGATTTGTCCTTGATTTATTTATGAGGTATCCAGATGGCACTGCACCGCCAAGAAAAGAGGGTAACATCAAAATTATGGACTACTTTTTTGAGTATGTTGGTAAGGTCCGGTCATAGTCACTTGTTGAAATCTCTAAAAAGACAAATACTCCCTCCGTCCGGAAATACTTGTCATCAAAATGGATAAAAGGAAATGTATCTAGACGTATTTTAGTTTTAGATACATCTCTTTTTATCCATTTTGATGACAAGTATTTTCGGACGGAGGGAGTAGAAAACAGAGTTGGTGATGATGGTGTGCGTGCCATCCTGCAATATAGGCCGTCGGATTTATATCTAACGGATAGGAAAGAAACTATGGCAATTTTGCAAAAATATACCCACACGTCTCTCCACGTTCGCAAATAAGGCCTTCCCTCGTTCAGCCTTTTCTCTCACAAGATAAACTACTCATACAAATGCATCTTGATGTTCCGTGGGGGGGGGGGGGGGGGGGGGGGGGGGGGGGGGGGGGGGGGGGGGGGGGGGGGGGGGGGGGGGGGGGGGGGGGGGGGGGGGGGGGGGGGGGGGGGGGGGGGGGGGGGGGGGGGGGGGGGGGGGGGGGGGGGGGGGGGGGGGGGGGGGGGGGGGGGGGGGGGGGGGGGGGGGGGGGGGGGGGGGGGGGGGGGGGGGGGGGGGGGGGGGGGGGGGGGGGGGGGGGGGGGGGGGGGGGGGGGGGGGGGGGGGGGGGGGGGGGGGGGGGGGGGGGGGGGGGGGGGGGGGGGGGGGGGGGGGGGGGGGGGGGGGGGGGGGGGGGGGGGGGGGGGGGGGGGGGGGGGGGGGGGGGGGGGGGGGGGGGGGGGGGGGGGGGGGGGGGGGGGGGGGGGGGGGGGGGGGGGGGGGGGGGGGGGGGGGGGGGGGGGGGGGGGGGGGGGGGGGGGGGGGGGGGGGGGGGGGGGGGGGGGGGGGGGGGGGGGGGGGGGGGGGGGGGGGGGGGGGGGGGGGGGGGGGGGGGGGGGGGGGGGGGGGGGGGGGGGGGGGGGGGGGGGGGGGGGGGGGGGGGGGGGGGGGGGGGGGGGGGGGGGGGGGGGGGGGGGGGGGGGGGGGGGGGGGGGGGGGGGGGGGGGGGGGGGGGGGGGGGGGGGGGGGGGGGGGGGGGGGGGGGGGGGGGGGGGGGGGGGGGGGGGGGGGGGGGGGGGGGGGGGGGGGGGGGGGGGGGGGGGGGGGGGGGGGGGGGGGGGGGGGGGGGGGGGGGGGGGGGGGGGGGGGGGGGGGGGGGGGGGGGGGGGGGGGGGGGGGGGGGGGGGGGGGGGGGGGGGGGGGGGGGGGGGGGGGGGGGGGGGGGGGGGGGGGGGGGGGGGGGGGGGGGGGGGGGGGGGGGGGGGGGGGGGGGGGGGGGGGGGGGGGGGGGGGGGGGGGGGGGGGGGGGGGGGGGGGGGGGGGGGGGGGGGGGGGGGGGGGGGGGGGGGGGGGGGGGGGGGGGGGGGGGGGGGGGGGGGGGGGGGGGGGGGGGGGGGGGGGGGGGGGGGGGGGGGGGGGGGGGGGGGGGGGGGGGGGGGGGGGGGGGGGGGGGGGGGGGGGGGGGGGGGGGGGGGGGGGGGGGGGGGGGGGGGGGGGGGGGGGGGGGGGGGGGGGGGGGGGGGGGGGGGGGGGGGGGGGGGGGGGGGGGGGGGGGGGGGGGGGGGGGGGGGGGGGGGGGGGGGGGGGGGGGGGGGGGGGGGGGGGGGGGGGGGGGGGGGGGGGGGGGGGGGGGGGGGGGGGGGGGGGGGGGGGGGGGGGGGGGGGGGGGGGGGGGGGGGGGGGGGGGGGGGGGGGGGGGGGGGGGGGGGGGGGGGGGGGGGGGGGGGGGGGGGGGGGGGGGGGGGGGGGGGGGGGGGGGGGGGGGGGGGGGGGGGGGGGGGGGGGGGGGGGGGGGGGGGGGGGGGGGGGGGGGGGGGGGGGGGGGGGGGGGGGGGGGGGGGGGGGGGGGGGGGGGGGGGGGGGGGGGGGGGGGGGGGGGGGGGGGGGGGGGGGGGGGGGGGGGGGGGGGGGGGGGGGGGGGGGGGGGGGGGGGGGGGGGGGGGGGGGGGGGGGGGGGGGGGGGGGGGGGGGGGGGGGGGGGGGGGGGGGGGGGGGGGGGGGGGGGGGGGGGGGGGGGGGGGGGGGGGGGGGGGGGGGGGGGGGGGGGGGGGGGGGGGGGGGGGGGGGGGGGGGGGGGGGGGGGGGGGGGGGGGGGGGGGGGGGGGGGGGGGGGGGGGGGGGGGGGGGGGGGGGGGGGGGGGGGGGGGGGGGGGGGGGGGGGGGGGGGGGGGGGGGGGGGGGGGGGGGGGGGGGGGGGGGGGGGGGGGGGGGGGGGGGGGGGGGGGGGGGGGGGGGGGGGGGGGGGGGGGGGGGGGGGGGGGGGGGGGGGGGGGGGGGGGGGGGGGGGGGGGGGGGGGGGGGGGGGGGGGGGGGGGGGGGGGGGGGGGGGGGGGGGGGGGGGGGGGGGGGGGGGCGTCGAAGTTATCGGTGCATCATCCCGAGTTATTGTCTTTTTTTCTGGGGTGGACTTCACACCAGTGATTAACTACTGACGTGTGCCCCATGTACACAGTCTCGCATGACCTTCCCGCTAGCACTGTCCAAAATTAGTTGAAACTGGATATGAACGATCCCGTGGGCGGCAAAATCTCCCGCCTCCTTCTAAAATTTCCGTCACCTAGTCTTTAGCATGCGAAATTCCCCTTTTGTCCTTGGTGCACAGAGAACAACAGTTACAATACGGCCCTCATTCACATAATAGGTCCATGCTGCTTTGGTAACTCCCGGTTCCCCCCACCACACGGCACCCCCATTTCCTCTCCCCCTCCCGCAAAAATGACTAGCTCCACAGCACCAGAGCATCTTACATCACGCCATCCGTACTTCATCGGCCTTTCTACCCCTCCCCTCTTGAAACCCTAGACTGCTCATCCACCAGTGTACCAGAGCCCATTCACTGCTAGCGGCGTCCACCTCACCGGATCTGCTTCTGCGGCCGCATCTACCCCTCCCACCTCCCCTAGAAACAAGTAGACTACTCATCCACCACTGTACCACAGCCCATTCAGTGTCGGCCTTGTCCACGGTGCCGGATCTGCTTCGCCGGTACTCTCGTCAACCGCAGCGCATCTACAGCGGCTCCTTCATACTCCCCACCAGAGACGCTTCGTCCACACCCCCCCGGAGCCGCCCCACAGACGCCCCTGCCGACGGCCTCGGGTCCTCTTCGCCGACACCTTCCTCAACCCTACCGGAGCTACTTCGCCGACACCATCGTCAAATCTACCGGAGTAGCTTCGCCTATACCATTCTCAACCCTACTGGGGCTGCTTTGCCAGCACACAAGTCCACGGCCTCAGATCCGCTTCGTCGCACCCTCGTCCAGCCTACCGGAGCAGCTTCTGACGCCCCGTCCACGGCCGCAGATCCGCATCGTCGACACCATCCTGAACCCAACCACTGGAGCAGCTTCACCGATGCCCTTGTCCACGGCCTCAGATCTGCTTCGCCCACACCGTAGTCCACCCTACCAGAGCCGCTCCACAAACACCCTACTCGACGGTTCTAGATCTCCTTACCGGACCCCGACAGCCAGCGCAGCATCATCACCCTTGACGTTTCGGGGGGGGGGGGGGGGGGGGGGGGGGGGGGGGGGGGGGGGGGGGGGGGGGGGGGGGGGGGGGGGGGGGGGGGGGGGGGGGGGGGGGGGGGGGGGGGGGGGGGGGGGGGGGGGGGGGGGGGGGGGGGGGGGGGGGGGGGGGGGGGGGGGGGGGGGGGGGGGGGGGGGGGGGGGGGGGGGGGGGGGGGGGGGGGGGGGGGGGGGGGGGGGGGGGGGGGGGGGGGGGGGGGGGGGGGGGGGGGGGGGGGGGGGGGGGGGGGGGGGGGGGGGGGGGGGGGGGGGGGGGGGGGGGGGGGGGGGGGGGGGGGGGGGGGGGGGGGGGGGGGGGGGGGGGGGGGGGGGGGGGGGGGGGGGGGGGGGGGGGGGGGGGGGGGGGGGGGGGGGGGGGGGGGGGGGGGGGGGGGGGGGGGGGGGGGGGGGGGGGGGGGGGGGGGGGGGGGGGGGGGGGGGGGGGGGGGGGGGGGGGGGGGGGGGGGGGGGGGGGGGGGGGGGGGGGGGGGGGGGGGGGGGGGGGGGGGGGGGGGGGGGGGGGGGGGGGGGGGGGGGGGGGGGGGGGGGGGGGGGGGGGGGGGGGGGGGGGGGGGGGGGGGGGGGGGGGGGGGGGGGGGGGGGGGGGGGGGGGGGGGGGGGGGGGGGGGGGGGGGGGGGGGGGGGGGGGGGGGGGGGGGGGGGGGGGGGGGGGGGGGGGGGGGGGGGGGGGGGGGGGGGGGGGGGGGGGGGGGGGGGGGGGGGGGGGGGGGGGGGGGGGGGGGGGGGGGGGGGGGGGGGGGGGGGGGGGGGGGGGGGGGGGGGGGGGGGGGGGGGGGGGGGGGGGGGGGGGGGGGGGGGGGGGGGGGGGGGGGGGGGGGGGGGGGGGGGGGGGGGGGGGGGGGGGGGGGGGGGGGGGGGGGGGGGGGGGGGGGGGGGGGGGGGGGGGGGGGGGGGGGGGGGGGGGGGGGGGGGGGGGGGGGGGGGGGGGGGGGGGGGGGGGGGGGGGGGGGGGGGGGGGGGGGGGGGGGGGGGGGGGGGGGGGGGGGGGGGGGGGGGGGGGGGGGGGGGGGGGGGGGGGGGGGGGGGGGGGGGGGGGGGGGGGGGGGGGGGGGGGGGGGGGGGGGGGGGGGGGGGGGGGGGGGGGGGGGGGGGGGGGGTGTGTGTGTGTGTGTGTGTGTGTGTGTCTGTGTGTGTGTGTGAGAGAGAGGGAGAGAGCGGAATCTTAAAACAAAAGGTGCTCTGCTGGAATCCCATTGTATGTATTCATATGGTTCCGGAACGCGAGTTAACCTTAGGCATATCTGTGAGAGACATAATTATACTTTGAGACATTAGTGGCGGTGGGTGGGCGGAATTAAAGGGGTGGGCGTGTTCGACAGAGACAACATGTGTGTTTCTGTGTGAGAGACTTTTAGGACGGGGTAGGAAGACGAATTCTAACCTTGACAGAGGGAGAGAAATACACGAAGTGCGCGTGTGTGATTCCGATGCCCACGGGGAAATGAGATATGTATGCGTGTGAGAGAGATTGCATAATTCATTCACGTATCACTATCTAGCGATTGTGGGCGTGCATCGCTTGAACATAAACCAATATCTACTTCATATTGCGGCCAAAGGTACAATATCGATTCAACGCTATAAAGATTGGACACTCACATATCACATTTTTTCTTTCTAAATAATCCTTTTCAATTGTGCATGCCAAAGTTACAGTGATGTTTCTTCAAACAACCAGGGGGGGGGGGGGGGGGGGGGGGGGGGGGGGGGGGGGGGGGGGGGGGGGGGGGGGGGGGGGGGGGGGGGGGGGGGGGGGGGGGGGGGGGGGGGGGGGGGGGGGGGGGGGGGGGGGGGGGGGGGGGGGGGGGGGGGGGGGGGGGGGGGGGGGGGGGGGGGGGGGGGGGGGGGGGGGGGGGGGGGGGGGGGGGGGGGGGTTAAACCCGTACAGCATCACCTACCCGATGTACTTCAAATATACTAACAGGTCGTTGTTACATGTTATGTAGCTGGAAAAAACTACAAGGATGATGTTTCTTCTGGATCTAACAGCTTGGCCAGCCAAGATCCTGGACTGAGGCATTGCTATGATCTTGTAAGTGCGTCTCTCTCTCTCTTGTATTGTTGTGTGCCTGCCAGTGTGCTTTCTTAGGATTTTTGACCAGTAATCCCTTTGTGCAGACAATGATTTCTACTACTGGCACCTAATTAGATATGTAGATGGCATACATGATACTCCCTTCGTTCCTAAATATAAGTCTTTCTAGAGATTCCCCTATAGGCTACATACAGAGCAAAATGAGTGAATCTACACTCGAAAATGCATCTATATACATCTATATGTGGTCCATACTGGAATCTCTACAAAGACATTTATTTAGGAACGGAGGTAGTACATTACAAAAAATCGTAGGTGGAATGTAGGAATTCCAGTGCACTACATTAGGCTCCCTTAGAGTGCTTGCTAGTCCAGCACACAGAGTCATGGCTAGTTTATGCTACGCACACAATCGTTAATTGGTGGTTTAAATATGCGCAAGGGATATGCAATGTATTATCATGTAGAGATGTCTGAAATTAGCCGTGTCAACTTGCAGATAGGGTTACACAATGAAAAAGTACGAGATGTATGTGGCAATTTCATGGAACATCCCAAAAAAAGGAGAGGCAGCGGTGAGCCTATACACTGTGCTGTGGTAGGTCACTCCGGCCCAGTTCTCTTGCAGGATTGTCCCAAAATCTACCTTTGTTTTACAATCCTACCTAATTAGATCCTAATTAGATAGGATTGTAAAACAAATGGGGCTCAAAGATTCTGGGAGAATCTGGGTAGGGGTCAGATTCTGAGAGAATCTGGCAAACGAACTGGGCCTCCATTGCAATCATTGTGACATGTTATTTGTATGTTAGTTCTATTGGCCAAGTTTCTTAGGGACAGTTATTTTGAGTTATGCTAAGAAAACAAGCACCTTTGAATATAAGCTCCAGGTAATAAGCCAACCAATTCTTTTCATTGCCTGCCTTTTCAGCTTATCTGTGGTATGATCAGTGAAAAGTCTAGATTGCATTATATTTTGTCATTTTGCTGCCCATATGAAATTAATTTGACTTGCAAACATCACAAATTGAACCCAGTGCAGTAATTAAAATGATAGGAAAACAGACCATCAATATTTGTTCAAAATGCAAATACAAAGATACCATCTACTTGGCACAATCTACTTTGGTCAATGTCTTCCATAAAGATCCCATTTCCTAATTTAAACGAAGAATGCATGACCTAAATTTAAATGAAGAACAATTATTTATCGAAATTTGATGGTCCAAGTGGCTGGTTATTATCAGATAGCAGCACCACCTGAAAGCATCATATAGCAGCAGTAGCAGCAGCTCATAGCAACTTATCATACAGTAGCAGCAACATGCAAATCATCGTATACCAGCAGCAGCTCATAGCAATTCATCATATAGCAGTAGCAGGAGCAGCTCATAGCAATTCATCATATAGCAGCAGCAGGAGCAGCTCATAGCAATTCATCATATAGCAGCAGCAGGAGCAGCTTATAGCAATTCATCATATAGCAGCAGCAGGAGCAGCTTATAGCAACTCATCGTATAGCAGTAGTACCTCATAGCAATTCATCATATAGCAGCAGCAGGAGCAGCTCATAGCAATTCATCATATAGTAGCAGCAGGAGCAGCTCATAGCAATGCATCATATAGCAGCAGCAGAAGCAGCTCATAGCAATTCATCATATAGTGGATCAGAATGAAAATTTGGCAAAAAAATCAGAGGAGATCCTCACCTTGTTGGATGAGCTCATCCTTCAACAGCACCTCAAGGCCATAGCCTGGGAGGAGGGGAGGGGGAACGAGGTGCCTTCTGCCGTAGTGTGGCATCGGCCGTAGTTGTGCAGCGCCCGCCGGAGTAGTGCGTTGGATGGACCATAGCAGAGCAGCTGCTGGAGACCATGAGAATGAGGGGCGGTGCCATAGGGAGGAGCAACGGGGGAGATTTGGCCCTATCCGCCGGCCATGTAGCCTAGCTGGACAGAGCATCGTCGAGGACCAGGCCAGATGGGACCAGTGGCGACGGCTCGCTGGAGGAACCCTAGCGCTGCAGGCAGGGGATTGAGGTACAGGGAAAGGGGAGAGGAGATGCAAGCGGGCAGGGCAATGAATGCTTGCGTGTTTGTTTTTACTTAAGGGTCAGATGTGATGCAGGCGTGAGCAGTGGCATTTTGAGTGTAATATAGGCAGACAACAGAGTCATTTCACTATTCCCCTTCCCTTCAATTTTTAGTGAGCTTCTACCAAAAACACCCCCCTCCAAAGCGAAATAAGTTAAGCCCAAGCCCATAACTCAAAAATGACTTCTTTACATATTTTATGGCTTATTTTGACAATAAGCTCTGAAAAGGCGGAATAGAACTGGCCCTTAACCTGCAATTCAATTGTGCGTGCAATGATGAATCGCTCCTGCCTGCTATAGTGTACATTTAGGCATCATCATACATGGCATAACCTAATACATGTGCATTTCATTATAGAATCTGAAATATGCAATGTTTATGTTAGTTCATACGTTGCACATGATGTTTAAATGCCCCTTAAATCTGGTCAGTCAAGTGATGGTCTTTAAGCCTCCTTCTATGCTTCTTTTCTTGATATGTAAGATTTGCTCACAACTCTGTTCAATTGCTTGTTTGTGTCAGCCAACCATACTAGGATTGTTTGCTTTGATTACTTGTTGTTCTTGACCTAACAAAGCTTGTCAACGATTTAAACACTAAGGGCTACTGTAGTGGGGGCTTGTATAACTCATAGGTGACATAAAGGTCTCACTGTACACTAAAGTAGGCTCTCCAAGAGTACCTAGAGATCCAGTTCGAAGGTATGCCTAGTTTTTACATAGTGCACACATAGTAAATGCTCATTTCATTGTGTGCAAGAGATGTGGCATGTTTCATTATGTGGTGTTGTTTTGTTATAATATCATCCTTTTGTGTTGTTCACAGACTAGAAAGTATGCATATTTATCTTCCAAGGAGACCAGTAACTAGTTTGTGTCACCTTGCAGAGGGGGTGCAATGAAGATAAGATTGAGAATTTCCAAGTACAAGACGTTAGGAAGGAGCCTTGCCAGAGAAGGAGGAGCAGCGCTGAGCCTGTTCAACCAGTTAAGGTAAGTCACACTGTATTACAATTACCAGGACATCCTTTTTGTCTAACATTGTGCTTGCGTAGGGTTCTTCACCTGTAACCCAGTCATTGGGCCATTGATTAAAACCCACTCCACTCACTACTATATGATGTTCTAACTTTTTTGTAAATCAGATGTATGTAAACACGTTTTAATGTGTCTTTTCCCTCATTACGGATGTAGTCTACTTTTAAATATCTAAAACATCTTATAGTAGTGAACAATGTGAAACTACTTCCTGCCATGGTAGAGTTGTCGATGTCATAAATGTCATAACCAAATGCATATTCACATCATTAGCCTCGCTATCATTACTAGGATATTGATTACATACTAGTCGAGATACTTCATAGGGGGCAAGCAATAATACATTACTTGTTCCTTTATATAGTAAATGTGGCTAGGCCATGGATGTTATTGAGGCGTGCATGTATGCATGCTGCCAACTCAACAGTTCAATTGCTTGTTTGTTTCAGGCATAGTTAAATTACTCTTTTCAATTGCTTTATTTGTCCTTAGTTAATGAGATGCCCAAACAATGATGCCTGATGTTGGGTACTTGTATAACTATTAGTTGACATAATTAAAGGCCTTACCATTTAATTACTCTAGCGAAGTGTGCCTGAAGCTTTGAAGTCTATTAACCAACTATTACTGCATGAGGGTCACAATCTAGTTTATACTAGGCTAATGATTGCATAGTTTTGCTTGTTGTAGTAGGTTTGTATGAATCCCTCTGCTATTCATTATGCTCCCTACGACCTTAATTGGGCTACATAATGGCCAACTGCTTTCTTACTTATACGCAACATGCTGTCTAAATTCGTAACATGTCCGTGTTTTGGATTTGGCCCCAACATCATGCTCCTCTGGTGAGCTAAGAGAGATTTCTGTATGCAGGCTGCACAGACTACCATTTTTATGATTTTTAAAATATCACCTGCTTATGCTTCATGACGTGTAACATTATTGTTAGTCCTGTTTTGCCATGTACAAAATAGTCTGTCTTTCTCGCTTCACTGTTGTAACTATATTTTTGCCCTAGTCATGTGCACTTACAGAAACATTTCAGGATGAAGTGACATCAACACAAAGATCTGCGAGGAGTGAGTCATGGCCATTCCCAAATGATTATGAATTGGAATTGCAATGTGCTGATGTTCTCGAGCATCAACTAGAGGTGGCAAGACAACGTGTACATGATTCTCAACGTGCAATCAACAAGTTGAGACTGGACTTGCAGGTATTAGATGCAGGAGTCAAAAAAATGAAACGAGACACTGAGGTAACCACGAAGGAATTGGAGATTTTGCAACTGAAATTTGTGCTATCTGAATCTGGCCAATCCTATTTTCTGAAGAGTTTATAGTTCAAATGGTAAGTTCTGTTGATGCGTGTCCATGATGTAATTTGTTGTTTGTGTACACTTTATTATCACTGGTGCCGAACTATAATGCCCAATGGGCATAATCGGCTGTAATTTCTTCATTGTATAGTGTAGGATTATTCTATGTTTCTATGTCTTAGTCACTTTATTGTATAGTGTATGTTTTTTAGAGGCGATAGTATAGAGTAGGATAATTCTTTGAATATGCTATATCGTTGAAACGGGGGCCAACACGCCCAAACATTTCCTGGATGCCATACGAACGAACAAACATGTGTAGTCAAAGCGGGCCTTAATTGGGCTGGTCAAAATAATATTTGGTGGATCCAAATGATGTGGCCCACCGTAACAACGGCTCTTAGCAGGCCGTTAACAGGCCAAAAGCTCGATAGGGTCGTATAAATGGAAATGGCCCGCGGGCCTCTAGCAAGCCGAAATACATGTCAATTTTGTCTCGGCCCTTTTACTTTACGGGCCAGTAAGAGGCCGAAAGTGTTTTGGGCTAGAGGAGGCCCAATTTGCAAACCAGGCTTTTAACAGGCCAAAAGTAACGTCGGGCTGAAATTTTGCCTTGCAGAACGTGGGCCCATAATGGACCCAAAATTAGGTTGCATAGTCAAAGGCCCAACTGTTGTGCGGGCCGTTAATAGGCCGAAAGACAAAATGGGCTAGGAATTGGCCCATTTACCGATTGGGCCGAAGACAGGCCTAAAGTCACAATGGGCTAGAAGTTGGCCCAACTGCAGAATGGGCCGATAAAAGGCCGAAAGACGTTCCAGGCCGTTAATGGGCTGGAACTGACGATGGGCTGCTAACAGGCCGAAAGAAGCTCGGGCTGTAATTGGGCCAAAGATGTAGCAGGCCGTTAACGGGCTAAAACTGACGATGGCCTGGAAATTGTCAAATCTAGAATGGGCCTTTGATGGGCCAATTCTGTGTAACTTGTATGGGCCGTGCTTGTGAATGGGCCTGACTCAAGTAGGCCACTACTGGGTCGGCCCGCTTATTTTGGCAGGCCCGGCCTTTTAACCTGAATGGGCAACTGTTGGGCCGAGACACGTGTCGATGTATCATAGGCCCGTCCCGTCCATTCGCTGGATGACAACTGTCCGAACGCTGGGCCGACACATGCATCTGCCAGCGAATGAAAATTTTACACGTGGAAAATACCCATTGGTCCGGGCTGTTAACGGGTTATCGGATCCAAACCGGAACCCGATAGCTTAACGGCGACCCGTTACGGTGGATGCCACCTGTCGGTTACCCTTCATGAAAGCACTTCTATGATGATAATTTTGGTAATGCCATGGAAGTGGACACTTCTGTGATGATAATTTGGTAATGTCATGGAACACTTCTATGACAGCACATGTATGACTATCTTGATTCTGTCATTAAATTGTCATGGATGTACATGCATGACAGAAAACGTGACCTACTGTGACAAACACGTATCATCATGGAAGTGGTTTTTTTAGTGAAGAGACCAAAGTGTTGTTGCTCGGAATGGGGTTTTCCTTGAGAAAGAGTTTCTTAGTCGGGATGCCAGTGGGAGGACGGTCCGACTCGAAGAAATTTGAGGACCACTCGGGGACGGCTCGGCGGGTGATGAGATCACACCGGAGTCAGTCAGGGAACCCGTAGTGGAAGCGGCACCGGAACCACGGAGGTCGGAAAGATTACGCAGAGTGCGTGATGTATTGTTGCTAGAAAGCGATGAACTGGCCACATATGCGGAAGCGATGGTGAGCCCGGATTCCGAGGCATGGCTAGAGGCCATGAAATCCGAGTTAAAGTCCATGGATGAGAATCAAGTCTGGACTTGGTTGATCCGCCGCTTGGCGTAAAGGCCATTGGCTACAAATGGGTCTTTAAGAAGAAAACTGATGTGGATGGAAATGTTCAGATCCACAAAGCTTGGATTGTCGCTAAAGGTTATGGACAAGTTCAAGGAATTGACTACGACGAGGCTTACTCACCGGTAGCGATGTTGAAGTCGGTGAGGATCGTACTAGCTATAGCTGCATATTTCGATTACGAGATATGGTAGATGGATGTCAAAACGGCTTTCCTTCATGGAAATTTAACCGAGGACGTGTATATGATACAGCTCGAGGGTTTTGTCGATCTGACTAGCGCTAGTAAAGTATGCAAGATCAAGAGATCCATTTATGGGTTGAGGCAAGCATCTCGGAGTTGGAACATTCATTTTGATGAGGTCATCACTAATCTCAGTTTCATCAAAAGCGAAGAGGACGCTTGTTTATACAAGCAGTTAAGTGGGAGCTCGATAGTGTTTTTGATCTTGTATGTGGATGACATACTACTGATCGAAAATGATGTTTCGATGCTGAACTCGGTTAAGGAATCTTTGAATGGCGAGTTTTCAATGAAGGACCTTGGTGAGGCAGTTTACATTTTAGGCATCAAGATCTATAGAGATAGATCGAGGAGGCTCACTACAAAAAAAGACACATCCGTGACATTTTGGGCCGAAAGAATTTTTTCTGTCATCCTTATGACACTTCTATGACGATAATTGTGACAAAACCCGATATCAATATAGATGTGGTGGGCTCCTACTTCTATGACAAAACAACATGACAGAAAATGGGCTTTTCATCCTGGGCGGGCCAGAGACGCACCTGCATGACATTCTTTGGGCTGTCCATGACCAAAAAAATCATGGTAGAAGCGAGGGCGAGGAAAATTTTGGGGAGTTCCCGGTTACGGTGGGTGGTCGGGGCCGAGCGACGCACAGAGGTTTGCTCGTTTCTCTCGTACATGTACGCGCGTGTGTGCGAGGCATTGCGCTCTAACTGAACCCGAGTGAGGCATTGGGCTCTAACTGAACCCGAGCGATTGCACTAGCTAAGTTACTGAACCCCGATCGATCCTTTGTTGTTAACTGAACTCGAGTGATTCCTTCGCTACTGCTGCTAACTGAAGCCGATCGAAGTTGCCTCTTGATGAATAGTTCATGGTGGGGGTTGGATGAACAGGATCCCGTGGTAGTAGAGGCCGTTGCCGCTGGATGAACAGGACCCCGATCGAGGAGGTGGGGGTGGATGAACAGTAGCCGATGGAGGGACCCGTGGAGGGCTAGTTGAGTAGGACCCCATGGAGGGGTGGTTGAACAAGACCCCGTGGAGGCTGGATGAACAGGACCCCGTGGAGGGCTTGTTGAATAGTAGCCGGTGGAGGGCTGGATGAATAGTAGCACATGGATGAACAGTAGCTGGTGGAGGCAGGAGGAAGACGCGGTGGATGAACAGTGCAGGTGGAGGCTGAAGGAAGTCGACGGTGGGTGAACAGTAGCCCGTGGAGTCCCGTTTTGCGGTACGCCACACCCGTCCGATGAACAGGACCCCCGTTTCGACCGTAGTGCTGCAACACAAGTCCGTTTCCTCCATTATGCGGTATGCCACACACCTCACGATGAACAGGACCCCCGTTTTGACCGTAGCGCTCCAACACAAGTCTGTTTCCTCAGTTTTGCGGTACACCACACCCCTCCCGATGAACAGGACCTCCATTTCGACCGGAGCAGGTCGAACAGAAGGCCGTTTCCTCCGTACTATGGTACGCCAGACCCCGTTTCAGCTGTTCTGTCCAAGCCAGTTGGCTCCCGTTGAACAGGACGCATTCCAACCCAGTTTGTTGCCTCCTGATGAACAGGACGTTATTTCTCCATTTTGACCTAGCCGGTTGGCTGCCAGATGAACAAGACGCCGTTGCTGTCGTTCATTGCCTCTTCATGTACACGAGCCCTGGCCGTACGCATGCGCGAGTACGCGTTCGAGACCCCGCCCGTATGTACATACGTGGTTGTATTTTTTGGCATGTGGTTGTACGTACGTGTACACGGTTTGGAACGGACTGCCTGAACTGTTACACCGGGGGATCTACTACTACACGTGTCGCTACTTGCTTGGCCATGGTTCATCGTTGCAGAGAGACCGATCGACCAGTATGTACGTACACATTCACGACCAGAATGACAACGCTACGTACGCTTCGACCAGGTGGGTCCCGGCTGTCAGGGATGATAAGGAGGCACTTCCTTGCGTGCGAAGTTATTGATGGTGGGTCCGAGCTGTCAGGGGGAGGATTCATTTTTTTCGTGCCTAATATGGAGGCACTTTCCTTGCGTCCGAAGATATAGCTGGTGGGTCCCATCTGTCAGAGGGGAAAACATTTTTTTTTTCAAAATACAACTAAGCCAAAATACAGAGGCCCTTCCGGTAGGTCCCTGCTGTCAGGTGGAGGAATCATTATTTTGCGCGTAATAAGGAGGCACTTCCTTGCTGTGGCCGTGGACCCACCTGTCAGTTCTCCACGCACAGTCCTCTTCCGATGTAAGTCGTTCCTTAACCACGTTGACCACGCCGCGCCGAGAGCACCAAGGTGGTGGACGACGGAGAGGCCTAGGAAGGGAATGACCCGGAGCCGGGGAAGACTCGGCAGTTGTTTCCCACGTGGAGGGGCGTATGAGGGTTTACTGGTTGGGCAGCAGTTTGAGGCTGCAGTCGCCGGAGAAAAACAGCAGGTCTGGGTGAGTACAGGGATGGCCAGGCCAGCGATGGGAGTAGGGTTGGGTGGTGAGGCATGTGCGGCAGCAGAGCCGGCCACGGGAGGAAGGAGCAGGCGGCACAACGGTTGGGCGGCTGGAGCAAGAAGACCAGAGGTTGAAGAAGCACTACGGTCGTTGGATTGACATCGTACGGTCACTGGAGCTATAATCGTTCATATTGACTAAGTTGACAAAGCCCTCCATCCACGTCAGTAGGCCCACCAGTCAGCCTCCAACTATGGTGGGTCCCAGATAGAAGGGAGAGTATTCATTTTTTGTGCGTAATAAGGAGGCACTTCCTTCGGTGCGAAGATATAGCTAGTGGGTCCGAGCTGTCACCGGGATAAAGGTTTTTTCTGCAAAATACAGAGGCCCTTCCGGTGGGTCCCTGCTGTCAGGTGGAGGAATCATTATTTTGAGCGTAATAAGGAGGCACTTCCTTATGTGCAGCCGTGGACCCAGCTGTCAGCCTCTCCACGTACAGTCCTCTTCTGATGGATGTCGTTCGTTGACCATGTTGCCCACGCCGCGCCGAGAGCACCAGGGCAGTGGACGACGGCGAGGCCTAGGAAGGGAATGACCCAGAGCCGGGGAAGACTCGGCAGTGGTTGCCCATGAAGTGGGGAGTACGAGGGTTTACTGATTCGGCTGCCGTCGCCGAAAAATAACAGGAGGTGTGGGTGAGTAGAGGAATGGCCTGGCCAGCGATGGAGTAGGGTGGGGCGGTGCAACCTGTGTGGCAGCACAACCAGCCACAGGAGGCGGGAGCAGGCAGTCCCACCGGCGCTAGTTTGGGCGGCTGAAGCAAGAAGATCAGATATTGAAGAAGCAACACGTCCGTTGGATTAACATCCAACGGTCACTGCTACTAGAATCGTTTGGGACTAAGTTGCCAAAGCCTTTCATACATGTCAACCTAGTAGACCCACAAGTTAGCCTCCAAATCTGTCCCGAACAGCATACAACCCGAAATTTCTAGCCAGATTAAAATTAATTTAAAAACTAAACATACCTTAATTTAAATCCAATGAAATTTTACCCGCACAAAAACAATGAAATTTAAAATATCAAAATCTGAAAGAAAAAAGTATTTTGGAACTAATTGCCTCTTTATTGTATTTTTTCATTTTACAGCCCATTTCTCATTACTTATAGCCCATTTCTTATTACTTATAGCCCATTTTCTGGGCAAGCCTGAATGCATCCCTCCTCGTCTTGAAAGATTTCCGGCCAAGCAGGGCGTAGAAAAGCAAGTAGGCCTACGTTGGCTATTCTGCAAAAAACAAAATAGCTGGGCTAGCCATTTTCAGAAAGGAAAAAAAATGGGCTGGTCATGTGGTAAACATATGAAATAAAAGCTTCGGCTAGATGTGCCACAGCTCCCGCACAACCCTGTTGATACCATTCTCCGTCCCGAAAAAAAATACTGCGGGCGCTCCTGGGTCCCGGGTGTCTGCCGCTCCTTGCGCAGTTATGTCGCTTATTGACTATGTTGACAGTGGCGTGCGACCCAGATGTCAGGAAACCATTAGGAGGAACCCTTTTTTTCTTGTAATAAAGGAGGCACTTGCTTGCCTACTGCCATGATCCTGGTGGGTCCCTACTGTCATCCTCACGATGTATAGTCATCTCCTTATTCCTCTCGGTTGTTGACCATGTTGACAACACCGGAGGGCAGCGCCACGGCGAGCGAACCAAGGCGGAGGACGATGGTGAGGCCTCGAACGGGAACGAATAGGAGCCTGGGAAGATGCGCAGAGTTTTAGGGTGCGATGAGGCCATGATGCGTGCGCGGTAGCACAGCCAGCCATGGGAGGCGGGAGCAAGCGGTCCCGTCGGCCCTGGTTTGGCTTTGGCAGCTGGAGGAAAATAGTAGGTCTGGGTGAGTATAGGGATGGCCAGGCCAGCGATGGGAGTAGGGTTGGGTGGTGAGGCCTGTGCGGCAGCAGAGCCGGCCACGGGAGGAAGGAGCAGGCGGCACAACCGACGCTGGTTTGGGCGGCTGGAGCAAGAAGTCCAGAGGTTGAAGAAGCACTACGGTCGTTGGATTGACATCGTACGGTCACTGGAGCTATAATCGTTCATCTTGACTAAGTTGACAAAGCCCTCCATCCGCGTCAGTAGGCCCACAAGTCAGCCTCCAACTATGGTGGGTCCCAGATAGAAGGGAGAGTATTCATTTTTTGTGCGTAATAAGGAGGCACTTCCTTCCGTGCGAAGATATAGCTAGTGGGTCCGAACTGTCACCGAGAGAAAGGTTTTTTTCTGCAAAATACAGAGGCCATTCCGGTGGGTCCCTGCTGTTAGGTGGAGGAATCATTATTTTGAGCGTAATAAGGAGGCACTTCCTTACGTGCAGCTGTGGACCCAGCTGTCAGCCTCTCCACGTACAGTCCTCTTCCGATGGATGTCGTTCATTGACCATGTTGCCCATGCCGCGCCGAGAGCACCAGGGCGGTGGACGACGGCGAGGCCTAGGAAGGGAATGACCCAGAGCCGGGGAAGACTCGGCAGTGGTTGCCCATGAAGTGGGGAGTATGAGGGTTTACTGGTTCGGCTGCCGTCGCCGAAAAATAACAGGAGGTGTGGGTGAGTAGAGGAATGGCCTGGCTAGCGATGGAGTAGGGTGGGGCGGTGCAACCTGTGCGGCAGCACAGCCAGCCATGGGAGGCGGGAGCAGGCAGTCCCACCGGTGCTGGTTTGGGAGGTTGGAGCAAGAAGATCAGATAGTGAAGAAGCAACACTGCCGTTGGATTAACATCCAACGGTCACTGCTGCTAGAGTCGTTTCTGGACTAAGTTGCCAAAGCCTTTTGTACACGTCAACCTAGTAGACCCACAAGTTAGCCTCCAAATCTGTCCCGAACAGCATACAGCCCAAAATTTCTAGCCAGATTAAAATTAATTTAAAAACTAAACATACCTTAATTTAAATCCAATGAAATTTTACCCGCACAAAAACAATGAAATTTAAAATATCAAAATCTAAAAGAAAAAAGTATTTTGGAACTAATTGCTTGTTTGTTGTATTTTTTCATTTTACAGCCCATTTCTTATTACTTATAGCCCATTTCTTATTACTTATAGCCCATTTTCTGGGCAAGCCTGAATGCATCCCTCCTCATCTTGAAAGATTTCCGGCCAAGCAGGGCGTAGAAAAGCAAGTAGGCCTACGTTGGTTATTCTGCAAAAAACAAAATAGCTGGGCTAGCCATTTTCAGAAAGGAAAAAAACTGGGCTGGTCATGTGGTAAACATATGAAATAAAAGCGTCGGCTAGACGTGCCACAGCTCCCGCACAACCCTGTTGATACCATTCTCCGTCCCGAAAAAAAATACTGCGCGTGCTCCTGGGTCCCGGGTGTCTGCCGCTCCTTGTGCAGTTATCTCGCTTATTAACTACGTTGACAGTGGCGTAAGACCCAGATGTCAGGAAACCATCAGGAGGAACCCTTTTTTCTTGTAATAAAGGAGGCACTTGCTTGCCTACTGCCATGATCCTGGTGGGTCCCTACTGTCATCCTCACCATGTATAGTCATCTCCTTATTCCTCTCGGGTTTTGACCATGTTGACAACACCAGAGGGCGGCGCCACGGCGAGCGAACCAAGGCGGAGGACGATGGTGAGGCCTCAAACAGGAATGAACAGGAGCCTGGGAAGATGCGCAGAGTTTTAGGGTGCGATGAGGCCAAGATGTGTGCGCGGTAGCACAGCCAGCCATGGGAGGCGGGAGCAGGCGGTCCCGCCGGCCCTGGTTTGGCTTTGGCGGTTGGAGGAAAACAGCAGGTCTGGGTGAGTACGGGGATGGCCAGGCCAGCGATGGGAGTAGGGTTGGGTGGTGAGGCCTGTGCGGCAGCAGAGCCGGCCACGGGAGGAAGGAGCAGGCGGCACAACCGACGCTAGTTTGGGTGGCTGGAGCAAGAAGACTAGAGGTTGAAGAAGCACTACGGTCGTTGGATTGACATCATACGGTCACTGGAGCTATAATCGTTCATATTGACTAAGTTGACAAAGCCCTCCATCCGCGTCAGTAGGCCCACAAGTCAGCCTCCAACTATGGTGGGTCCCAGATAGAAGGGAGAGTATTCATTTTTTGTGCGTAATAAGGAGGCACTTCCTTCCGTGCGAAGATATAGCTAGTGGGTCCGAGCTGTCACCGGGAGAAAGGTTTTTTTCTGCAAAATACAGAGGCCCTTCCGGTGGGTCCCTGCTGTCAGGTGGAGGAATCATTATTTTGAGCGTAATAAGGAGGCACTTCCTTACGTGCAGCCGTGGACCCAGCTGTTAGCCTCTCCACGTACAGTCCTCTTCCGATGGATGTCGTTCGTTGACCATGTTGCCCACGCCGTGCCGAGAGCACCAAGGCGGTGGACGACGGCGAGGCCTAGGAAGGGAACGACCCAGAGCCGGGGAAGACTCGGCAGTGGTTGCCCATGAAGTGGGGAGTACAAGGGTTTACTGGTTCGGCTGCCGTCGCCGAAAAATAATAGGAGGTGTGGGTAAGTAGAGGAATGGCCTGGCCAGCGATGGAGTAGGGTGGGGTGGTGCCACCTGTGCGGCAGCACAGCCAGCCACGGGAGGCGGGAGCAAGCAGTCCCACCGGCGCTGGTTTGGGCGGCTGGAGCAAGAAGATCAGATATTGAAGAAGCAACACGGCCGTTGGATTAACATCCAACGGTCACTGCTGCTAGAATCATTTGGGACTAAGTTGCCAAAGCCTTTCGTACACGTCAACCTAGTAGACCCACAAGTTAGCCTCCAAATCTGTCCCGAACAGCATACGGCCCAAAATTTCTAGCCAGATTCAAATTAATTTAAAAACTAAACATACCTTAATTTAAATCCAATGAAATTTTACCCACACAAAAACAATGAAATTTAAAATATCAAAATCTAAAAGAAAAAAAAGTATTTTGGAACTAATTGCCTGTTTATTGTATTTTTTCATTTTACAGCCCATTTCTTATTACTTATAGCCCATTTTCTGGGCAAGCCTGAATGCATCCCTCCTCGTCTTGAAAGATTTCCGGCCAAGCAGGGCGTAGAAAAGCAAGTAGGCCTACGTTGGTTATTCTGCAAAAAACAAAATAGCTGGGCTAGCCATTTTCAGAAAGGAAAAAAACTGGGCTGGTCATGTGGTAAACATATGAAATAAAAGCTTCGGCTAGACGTGCCACAGCTCCCGCACAACCCTGTTGATACCATTCTCCATCCCAAAAAAAATACTGCGCGCGCTCCTAGGTCCCGGGTGTCTGCCGCTCCTTGTGCAGTTATCTCGCTTATTGACTACGTTGACAGTGGCGTGCAACCCAGATGTCAGGAAACCATCAGGAGGAACCCTTTTTTTCTTGTAACAAAGGAGGCACTTGCTTGCCTACTGCCATGATCCTGGTGGGTCCCTACTATCATCCTCACCATGTACAGTCATCTCCTTATTCCTCTCGGTTGTTGACCATGTTGACAACACCGGAGGGCGGCGCCACGGCGAGCGAACCAAGGCGGAGGACGATGGTGAGGCCTCGGACGGGAACGAACAGGAGCCGGGGAAGATGCGCAGAGTTTTAGGGTGCGATGAGGCCACGATGCGTGCGCGGTAGCACAGCCAGCCATGGGAGGCGGGAGCAGGCGGTCCCGCCGGCCCTGGTTTGGCTTTGGCGGCTGGAGGAAGAATAGACTGAAGAAACATGACAGACATTGAATGTCAATCCAACGGTCAAGGTTGGCACAATTGTTTGTTGACTAAGCCGACACGAAGTATCATAATTTTTTATATATAGGAATAAAAGAAAAACTGGGCTCATTTGCCTGATAACATTCCCGAAACTACGACCGTTCGATCTTGCGTCACAACTAAAACTGCGAGGAAAATGCGTTTGTCTGCTGAACTCCCCCCAGGGAACATTCGCCACGTAAGTGACTAGCACCCTTGGTTTTCAACCGAGAGGTCTTGGGTTCGAGTCCCAGGAACCCTCAATTTTGTCCTCCTTCCTTCCTCACAAAAAAAGAAAGAAAATCAAAGACTTGAGAAGGCGTACAGAACAAGCTAGTGTACCAGCAAAGAGACATTGCTGAGGTTTAGAAAAAAGAGAGACGTGCTCCTGTAGCTGGTTCGAATCCAAACCTAGACTATGACTATATACGGTGATATGCTACTCTGCAATTAATGAAACTGACATATCCAACCTTCGTTTCTCCTCTTCTTTACTTACTCTGCCTAGCATCAGAAGCTCTGGCCGCATCAACCATGTCCGCTGGCGGCTCGTCCACCTGCTCTTCAGTAGGCAACAACCGGATATGCACCAAGTCGCCACCTGTACCATCGCCTGTGGGTCTCATCACACCCCTGCCGGCACACACACACCGCAGCCGGTTGCTCATCGCAACCCGCTGCCGTTCATGTGGTGCCACAGCTGCAAATCACGCAGAGTCATCTGTCGCGTCTCAACCACAATCCTCAACCCTGGCTGGGTCTTCTACAAATGCCCGAATCATGGGGTAATAATATGTTTAAGTGTTGTTCCACTGCTTTCAGTTGCTGATTTTTTTTAATAGTTTGGTTGATGATCTTCAAATTTGATTCGTGCAGAAAAGGGAAGATTCGTGTGATTTGTATTTCTGGGAAGGTGCTGATGTGGGGGAATGCAACTACACTGATTATTTCGTTAGCCGAGGAATCCCAATACCAGCAGGTTGGGGTGTTGGACAAGTAACTGAAGGAACGACAGAAGAGGAAGATGCAGAGCAGAAGGTTAAAGATGCAGTTCCTCTGATCATGGCTAAGCAACAGCTATTGAACAACCTTGACAGCAATGAGGAGATGAAAGAGCTTGTAAAGATAATGGGCAAAATCAATGTGCTCTATAGGATGATTGTCTCTTTATTTGCAGTGTATGTAGCACTCGTGATGTATTCAGTGGCTATGACATGAGCACTTTGCTGAAACTAGTAATGAATGAAACCTGTTTAGCAGGCTGGGCGTAGTGTTGTGAACATCTAATGATTTCTATTAACGGAAATCGGGGGGTATCCCCTTTTGCTCATAAATAAATAAATAGTAGAGGCCCTTTTGCTAATAAATAAATAAATTAGCAGAGGCCCTGTCGGGTCAGCTTTGTTCCCATTTGAAGACATCGAGCAAATTGTAGTCCAACAGCAAACTATGTCATCAAATACAAGTTTCACAGCCAAATATGAGTACAACTAAACAACAATGTCATCATTTTTAGTTGTCATACAATCACCAAACACAAATCAACATACATAATAAGTGATGTTCTCACAGCAAAATACTAAACAACAAGTTCATCAGGTTTCAGTTGTCATAGCAAACATAATTTCACATAGTAGATAAAAAAATGTCTTCTGACAGGCAAATATGACAAAAGCAATCTAATCATCATCCGCAGCAGCAGCATCAACATCTTCACCATGTGTATCAGTCTGAATCATAATTCCCCCCCCCCCAGTGTTATCTTCTTCTTCATCCTCAATGTCCTCGAACGTTGGCTTCTTATTGATCAACTCTCGTATGTCCACAGCCCGATAGGCAATCTTTTCACCAGCGTCATTGATGTGATGGTTCTCAAAGATATTAGGAACATCTATGGAATCTTCTACATCAGGAGCAGCGTAAGCATCATCTTGTTGTGCAACTTCATTAAACGAATTCCTCTGCTCAAACCTTTGCAATACTCTCCAGTCATCACTACGTGCAAATGTGTCTTCCAAGAAAATTATCTGTGTTGCTTCATTTGCCAAAATAAAAGGCTCGTAGGTCTGGTACGCCGCCTTGACATTGACGGATTTGAAATAATCATCAGCTCTGGGTTTTGCGATCCTGGAAAATAGGTTATACCAACGACAGCACAACAGAACCACGCACCGATGAACCTCAAAACTAGAGATATACTGCAACTGGACAATGTCTATTATGTTAGCATACATTTCAGTTGTCTCTTTGCCGTGCGTATCCGTGTGGAACTGTTTTGTGTCTTCCGTCCTTCATCGCGTGCAAGGGTGTCGAGCACACATCTCCAACAACACAAGATTCATAATGTCTTACCCGAGTATCAGGACCCATTGCTAGTGCTTAAAGGGCATCATTAACTGCCAGCCCATCCTCCCGCATCTTCTTAACCTATGGTTAGAAAATAGACAAGCTGATCATCTTATGTACTCAATATATTAAAAGAACTGACAGTGCAATTCAAAAGCTTACATAGCTCTTGAACCATGTCGCAAATCCTGCCATAACCAGTTTGTCAATGTTTCTTGGATTTTGTGGCAGTAACTCCTTTTTGTAGATGCTGCACAACACAGTGATCACGTCAAACATCTAAATATATAAGAATGTGCTGCAAGTTTAGTAGATTATGATGTATAAGCTGCAGTACTTAGCACTTACTCGATATAAGGTAGAATCTCAGGATAGTTATTCAACACATACCAAACCATTTTGTCCAAATATTTAGGTTTGTCGTCTTGTCAACTCTTCCCTGTAACTCGAATAGAACAATCAAAAACATTGAGCCCGGGATTGTCTTCACCCACCTCTTTGCTAAGCTGATCAGCTATTTCAATGTATTTTGAGCAGAATGTCAACGCTTCTGTAGCAATGTAGGCCTCTACAATGGAACCCTCGGGTCTAGCTCTGTTCCTAACATAGCCCTTGAAAGTGCCTAGCCACCTTTCAATAGGGTACATCCAGCCATACTGTACTGGACCTCTAAGTAGTGCCTCATCAGGTAGATGAACAGTCAAATGCACCATCACATCAAAGAAGGCTGGAGGATATATCTTCTCAAGGTCACATAGGATAGTTGGTATCTTGTCTCTAAGATGCTCCAAAGCGTCTATCCTGATATTTCTACTGCAGAGTTCCCTGAAGAATTGTCCCAACTCTGCAAATGCTCTGTATAAGTTAGGGCAGCCCAATCCTCTAAGGATAACAGGTAAAACCCTTTGAAGTAGGACGTGGCAGTCATGAGTTTTCAACCCTTGTACCTTGTTTCCATCTGCACTGACTCTCCTTTCAGGGTTGGAAGCAAATCCATGTGGGAATCTCACACGTGACAGGACCTCGCAGAATTCTTTTCTTTTTACCTTGTCCAAGACGTACACAACCGGTGCCATATCCCGTGGTTTACCTTCATCTTCCACCTGCAAATCCTTTCTGATACCGAGGTGTGTCAAATCAATCCTAGATTTTAAGGTATCTTTCATCTTGCCTTCAATATTAAGAAGTGTGTCGATAATGCTGTCACATATATTTTTTTCGATGTGCATCACATCAAGATTATGCCGCAGATCCAAATCTTTCCAATACTCCAAGTCCCACAAAGTGGACCTACGGGTAAACAATAATCTCTCTTCTGCCTTGCCACGCTTCCTTTTCTGGCTACCATTATCAGGATGGTTTCCTGGTGTAATATGCCTGACCTTCTCTAATTCCACTTGCAAATCATCAGCGGTGAGCCTCTTTGGTGCATCACGGTTTTCATGCTTTGCATTGAAAACATATCTTTGGTATTTTGTAGGACATGGCTTGTCCTTGGCAAGGAAACGATGATGTCCAATGTAGCAGATCTTGCTAACTATTGCGTATAATAGCAGATTCCTGTCATAGCAAACACATGGATTGTAACCATGTGTCGTTCACCCTGACATAGTGCCCAAAGCCGGACAATCATGGATGCACCAAATTATAACAGCACGCAGAAAGAAATTAGCTGGTGGGCTGCTATATAGGTCTCAAGTGAGAACACCCCTCCATAGATGTTGAAGTTCCTCCACAAGAGGCTCCATGAATAAATCAAAATCCTTTCCAAGACTTTTTGGACGTGGGATGAGCAAGGCCATCATGTAGTTTGATTCTTTAGTGCAGACATTTGGAGGCATGTTGTAAGGGATAACAAGCACTGGCCACATGCTATATGTGGCGCTTTGGTGGCCAAATGGGTTAAATCCATCTGAAGCTAAGCCAAGTCTAATGTTTCTTGGGTCAGCAGCAAACTTTTTGTGTTTTTGATTGAAGCTTTTCCAGTCACTACCATGAGATGGATGGCTCATTACATTCTGATCTCTGTACTCCTGGTTCCTAGAATGCCACGGTACATCCCCTCTTGTTTCAGCATCATGAAACAACCTCTGCAATCTTGGTATAATTGGAAAATGTCCCAGAACATTATGAGGAATCCTCTTCACAGCATCGCCATCTTTCCATCTTGATGATTTGCATTTTGGGCATTCACTTAAGTTGGCATAATCCTTCCGGAACAGAACACAATTATTCTTACAAACATGGATCATATCATATCCAATTCCAACTGCACGAAGGAAATTCTTCATTTTACTGTAGGTGTGTGGCAGCTCAGACGCATCTGGGAAAGATTTGCGGAAAGCAGCCAACATCGCATCGAATGATTTGTTGGTCATCCACTCAGATGTCTTCACCCGAAGAAAGGTGACCATAGCTGAGAATACTGACAGCTTATTTCCTGGGGTGACAGCCACGTTGCATTGTTCCAACATGCGGGCCCACCATTTTTCTTCTGCAGGTGAAAGTTCATGAAATGCACGAGCATTTCGTAGCATTGTTTCAATGTTGGTCACACTCACTAGCTCCGCCACCACCAGCTCCTCCTCCTCTTCCACCTGAGCATCAAGCAGATCAAGATGGTGATCTGCTGCTTCCACATTGTCAGTAACATTGACGTTCACAGCTTCACCATGATGAACCCACTTAGTATATGTGACCGGCATCCCATACAAGTGTAGATGATTTTGCGCAGTTAAGTGGGGTCTTGTAACTGAATTCATACAACTGCTACACGGGCAGAGCACACTGATTTCGGACCACCGTACTCAGCTCTGATAAAGTTCATGAAGTTTTCAACCCCCTCAACATATGTAGCGGAGAATCTTCGAGCAGAAGTTATCCAAGTCCTGTCCATCTGTTAGACATACAAATTAGTTCTTCTACTAGATATTACAGGAAAAACATATATGCTTTTTTATGAAGTCCAGAAAAAAATACCTTGGTTGATGTCTAAAGCTATGGCAAGATATTTGGACAAGCAGATCTAAGTAATGAAATATATGTAAAGCTAATTCAGCAAACATATTTGAGTGCTAAATTATGGCAGGCTGTTTCATCAGTTAATGAGGCCGAGCACACAGCCATCGAAGGACATCTCCGCAACAAAGATCGAGTATAAAACGGTGTAGAGCTATTTCACCTAACAGATTGGCTACTAGACCATGGCAATCTACGTTACGATAAATATATGGCAGGATATTTTAGCAACTAATCGGGCTTGGCATGCCATCTCAGCTAAGCAGATTGAGTGCAGAACAGGGCAAGCAAGCTTCTTAAGCAGAGCATATTGACTGTAAACTACTTCGGCAAACAGTGAGATTAACAGCGTCTATCAGCTAACATTCAGCGCTACTCCGACATGCATGGGACCTCAGTCTAGAGTGCGCGTACCATGGGAGAAGCTGACTGCCATGCATGTCCACAAGAATGTCGCCAGTGATGGCGGCACGGCTAGAGGACGACAGTCTACGAGAGCGTACTGTGGGAGCGAGAGGATCGCCGTGCGTCCCCTCGATGAACCGCGGCGCCGCCATATCAGTGCGGTGGGGAGGGCGGCTTTGGCGGAGCGAATGGAGTGGAGGTGGCCGGGGGGGGGTTTGGGGAATATTATTGGCTAGTTGGCCGAAGGGCAGTTGAATTTGGGATTTGGGGGGATTTTCGCGTGGTGGGCGAGGGAGTTAGGCGCATGGTCAGTTTCCCCAAGTGCGGTCCCACGTGTCAGTGAAGAGGCAAGCCGAAGCGCATTCCGTTTGCGTGAGACGTGTGCAGGACCGACCGTGTGAGGGGTGCAATGCGACCGCGACAAGCGTGCTTTGAGTGTACCACCTTTTTTTCCTTTTAAACTTGGTGCTTCGCGCGATCCATCGATACTACTACTAGTAATCCGGTAATCCTGACTAAAACGGCACGGCCGGGTCTTTTCCCGCGCGATATGTTGGGAGGTTGGCTTAGTTGGTTTTTTTAGGACGAGTAATGCTACACCTACATAATCCCAGTTACGTAATTAACGTAATATGAAATGTGTGGGCTGTTGATTGGAGAATGGGGGGAGGGAGGGGCCCACCACCATGAAAATCAGGGGGGGAGAGAGAGAGAGACAATTTACGTTAACCCTTTCGTAGGTTCCTGTAGATGTAGAAAGATGTGAAATGCGTGAATGTGTAGTGGACGTACTATTGGAGTGCCTAAGATAAATTGTGTATGTAGACCCTATGTGTTTATTTACTTCGCATGTTAGCTTTGTCTCGGGCCAAACCTTCTAAGTTCATACACACAAAAATGAATCATCATTCCATATATTTTCATACTCCTGCATTATATCTTACTATTATTGTGAAAGTTCATATACTCCGGACGAGATTCATGCAAACACGACAGATTTTCATTACATTTCGAACTTCTATAGGACAGAAAAGTAAAAGAAACCCGATCCTAAACCTATTCTACGGCGGTGACCGACGTCCTCCATCTGTGATCTCCATGTACGGGGGTGGGGTTCAAGACCCGTGAAGTGAAGGTGCGGTCTCTAGCAAGTAGAACACGGGAGACGGACCGGCCAGTTGGCACACCATGCCCTGCCGCCTCCCATGCCCTACTCATCCTCGGAGGAGTCCCCGACCTCGGCGGTGCCGGTGGACATGAGGTCGATGATGATGGACGTGGACAGTCTATCTCTTCACCTGCCACATGCGCCACCGAACGTTGGACGGCGGCAAGTAGGACGCGTGGCTGACGGTGCTCCCGTCGTCGGCCGCCAGCGTGGCCACCACTTGTGCGGTCGCTTCTGCGTCCGGCTACGTCGCAATTGCGTTGTGAGTGGCGACTTGAGCAAGGGCGGCAACCTCGAGCTTCATCCCCAAAGACAAGCTCTCCCACAGAGCGTTCATGCTCACGGTCATGGTGGGTGTGGTGCCAGGTAGGAGGTGGATGCGCTATGGTGTGGAGTTTACCTGGGTGTTGCCGCTTTAAGTAGTTCATTCCGGTGAGGCCGAGCGTCCGAGTGCGTCATTAAGTCACTGTAGTTGGTTCCTTGGGCACCGAGCATCTTAATGACGGCGGCGGCATGAATGCAGGCAGCTGGCGCCGACTGGGAACGCACCGCGCGACGGCGCGAGGGACGAGGGTTTTTGGTGTGCTAGCATAGTCAGCTGCGGTCATGGCAACGTTGGAGATGCCCTTTGCTCACATGCGACCCCACATGTCATTGAAAAAGCAAGACGACCCGGCATGGTCTCAGGTCCTGGGGATGCAGTTGCCACGCTATAACACTCCGCGGATGCGTCACGGCGTGCGCGCACTTCGGCGCCCCGTGCATCCTCGACGAGCCGGGTGTTGATCTGTTGGTCGTGCCACAGCGCTAACGCCACCCTCGGGACCCTGAAGCCGACCGTGTCCAGCGACAATGAGCGTGTCGCTCACCGCGGTCGCCGTGTCCAGAGGCGATGCGGGAGCTGCGCCCCGTTGCTGGCCCCCACGACCCACATGAATGGTTGCCGGTGGTGAGGAGGTCGTGGGCCAGCTCCTCCATTGGACTAGTCTACTCCACGTCGTCACGACAGGTGTGCCCCACATGTCGGTTTCCCTGTTTTCCCGGCCAAATTCGAGCGTCAGTGCTCCGCGTTGCGCATTAGGCGCAGAACAGGTGGTTTTTGTGCCCTGGTTCAAATGTGGTACAGTACCAAGTTGTTACCCTTGCCCCAAGTGTGGTGGTTTTGGGTACGGTACCACCCTTTTCCTTTTCAACTAGTGAAGCGTAACACTTGATTAAGTAGCCAGATGGTGTGCTAATGTAGGTGTTCGACTATTTCAAGGAATAATTGAGGTGTGCCCGGTCCGTGCCCGCATGTAGGGGTCTAACTTACCATGTTCCGGCAGTAGTAACTATACTAGTCCCTGCGTACTCCCTCTGTTTTTACTTACTCCGCATTTTAGCTTTGCTCAAAGTCAAACTTTGTAAACTTTGACAAACTTTATAGACAGAAATAATAACATATACAATAACAAATCAATACCATTAGATTCATTATTGAATATACTTTCACATCATATAAATTTTCTATTGTAAATGTTCATATTTTTTCTATAAATTTGGTCAAATTTTATGAATTTTGACTTCAGTCAAACCTAATACGCAGAGTAAATAAAAACGGAGGGAGTATCTTACTCCGTGACCAAGATGGAAGGGAAAATGAGACAACTTATTGTTTATTTGAGCCATTCAAGTATAATCATGTGGCGTTGCTTATTTCTCATTCCTCTCCAACCCTCTTCTCCATCGATCATGCTGCCCTCCGGTCGAGTCCATCCTCCCGCATGCCTAATTTGAACATTCCGCCGAGTATCATTCGCATGTGGGCCTAGACCATGCTTGTATTTCCAATGTTGTAATTTGTCCGACATGCATACAGACAAACAGTTCGTTTAAAGTTTCACTTTGCCTCCACTACGTGTCGCTTACCATCTTAGTTTTGACATCCCATTCGGTTCATGCCCCGACACATCTTGACGAGATCAATTGATGTTGAGAGATCAAGTGCGTTTCATGCAAGGAGATAAAGGTTTGGTGTGTTTCTATGATAGAAATGACCCGAGGGGTCTGTGGGGATCGGAGGGACTATATTGTACATTCAAAAGAGAAAGGAACGTACTGTACCCACCCTAGTCCTCTTTCAATCGATCTTCGGACCCCGAGATGAAATCGAGAGAGAACGAGTGGTGCATGTGTGATACCTAAGGCGGATTCAAACTTTTGAACCGGTGATCATAGCATCAGCAAATCATATATAAAGGGTATGCAATGTTCGTTTCGCTTTTGAACGTACAATATACTCCCTCCGATTCTTTCTAGTTTACATATAAGTTTTATGTGTAGTCAAAGTACCTCTACTTTGATCAAACTTACAGAAAAAATTATCAACATTCAACAACACCCAATCAATATTGTTAGATTCATACGTACTCCTAGATTTGTATTCATACAGAGATGGTTTCCAATTTGTTTTCAAACACGTGAATGTGCTTGTTCTTGCGCATGCTCTTCCTACTAGAATTTCACCACGTATAGCTAGTCCAATAGTAACTTTTTTAAGCTCCCTGTCCAATAGTACTAGTGGAGTACTGACAACATCTGCAGTAGAGTATGCAGTGCTCATAGTACAAGTAGTATACCCCCTCTATTTTTATTTACTCCGCATAAAACGGAGGGAGTACTAGTAACACTCGGCCGACTTCTCTTCTTCTAGTAGTATAAATGACGCGGGCGGGGGAGGGCGAGGGACGTCGGTTTGCTCTCAACTGTGGTCCCACAAGTGAGCAAAAACGCAAGACAAACCGCGTTCCATTCGGTGAGCGACGTGGAGGGTCCAGCGTGTCGGGGTGCAACGCGAACGCGACAAGAGCGATGTACAATCAAAACCGATTGACCGGTCGTCATCGGAACCACTATTCACACCAGAACCTTCGCTGCTCGGCCTACGCCAGCTAATTGCCGGACGGTCACCACTGCCCCAAAACCACACCTCCTCTCCAGCCCATTCCCCCACCTTTCGATCCTCTAGCCCGCATCAAGCGTCCCCTAGTTCGCCGGAAAGCCATGGTTCACCGCAAGATCACGTACTACAAGATGCTGACGCCGAAGCGCCGCGCAGAAATCGCGGCGGCGGTCGGTGCGATAGACCTTCGTTCCCAAGCTCGCTTTACAGCGGGCCAATCCCCGAGTCCTCTGGAGCAAGCTCCAAGGAGGAGGAAGCTGATCCAATGTTCATGGTGGAGGTCGCGCCGCAGAAGGCCCCCGGTGCGTATGAGATGATGGACGTCGACTTCATAATGACGTCCAGGTCCCCCATGGTGCATGCGGACCAACGGTTCAACCTGGCGATCCTGAAGGAGGACCGGGAGGTGGAGGCTCAACTCGACACGGAGCGTGCGGATTCCGCTACCATCGAGGCCCTCCTGTAGGCGGAACCGGATGTCGTGGATGTGAGCCGGTGGGCGGAGGCTCAACTTGACGCGGAGCGCGTGGATGCCACTGCCATCGAGGCCCTCCTTCAGGCGGAACCGGATGTCATGGACTTGAACCGGGTGGCGGAGGCTCAACTCGACGCAGAGCGCGCGGATGCCGCTACCATCGAAGCCCTCCTGCAGGCGGAACCGGACGTCCTGGACTTGAACCGGGCGGCGGAGGCTCAACTCGACGCGGAGCGTGTGGATACTGCTGCCATCGAGGCCCTCCTGCAGGCAGAACCGGACGTCCTGGGCTTGAACCAGGCAGTGCTCGCGCCTGTACAGAGCGCCCGCACGCTCCGCGTGAACGAGTAGCTGGAGGCCGAGGACAACCACGGTGCGGAGACACACGTCGGCAGCTACGGCTGGTTCGCGCCGGCAGCCAAAGATGACGAGCCCGTCTCATTTCGCGAGCAGTGATAGTTTTTCTTTATGTTGTTGTTTTTAGGGATCTTTTGCTGTGTAAAAACATATATTTATGCAAGTCACCTGACTTTCATCATTTGGGTCAGTCAACCATTTTAGGCGGTTGGATGAATATCCTACGTCTCCTAACCCTTCTTCTTCCTCACCTCTTCTTCTTCCCCAACAGACCACTGCACGGGCCGTACGGATCTTCCCCAACATGCGGTTGGATAAACATACTGTATGAACGAAAATTATGTGTCAGCGGTAGGATGGCTGAGTTTGGTTTGATCACATGTGGTAGCACGTATCAGTGAGGGTGCGTTCCCTTGGTTGGGTTTGCGGCGTTCAGGAGCGACTGTGTGAGGGTGCGGTGCGACCACGACAGCCGTGCGCAAGTGTACCTCCTTTTCATTTTGAAAACTTTAGGCAAGCTTGACAAAAATGTGTGGCGAAGTATTGCAATGCAAGGCCTAGACCCAAACAGGATACAAGTACGTACGTAGTACTACTACTTGTGTTAAAAAAAAAAGACGGGGTTTTCCTTCGCGGGATTGATCGATACAAATCCTCGTTTGACGTGTCAATTAATGCGTATTTTTTCTCCAACGCCCAAAGAGCTAACATCTCACTCCTCATCGCTTGATTAATGCAGCGCCATGCAAACCAACCTTCTCACTTCCGCATGCATGCAAGGGTATATTAATGTCCTTGGTTGCTAGTACGAGGCAAACCCCATCAATTTTTCCTTGATTAGTGTTAGTGGCCTTCTACAAATTGTAATTTTGATACTGGCCTTGTGCAAAAAATGGAGGTAGTAACTATTTGACTTCCTTCCCCATTGCGGTGACGTCGACGATATCTCGAACGTTGTGGTTTGGCGAAGTGCGTTCGACGGAGAACGCCATTGAGGGAGACCACGGTAAGTCGTTCGCAAGTGCCGCCTGCAAGCCGAGACAACCGCATTATTTGCATCCAGGAAGTCCGTTGAACCAAAGGACACGTAAATGTACTAGTACTACACAATAGCGTCGTCCGTCCAGCTTAGTGCGGTAAGGTGGTTTCTCGAAGAAGACGATGGAGAAGCGGAGTCAGCGAAGAGTGAAATGATGGTTGCTTCGTCCGTGCTTTGTGATTTGACGCCTCACTGCTTTGTGATTTGTGATAGAAGGGACAAGGGAGTAGACTCTATGCTCTATACTGTACATGCGTCCAAGCACGGGAGAAAGAGGAGAGAGGTTACATTTTTCTATTCCTTCAATCAATCAATCAATTAGGGAGCTTCGGTTCCATCTTTTTGGCTTTGGCAGCACTGTCCACAATGGTTCCCATCGATGCCAAAAGCTATTTTCACATTTGGCTACACATTGTGGATGCCCTTAACCGTACCACTTGGTTTTGCTCCTGTGTGCTATCTATACAAATCTCGATTATATTGATCTAAAAAATTATAGTATCAAGATTACTAAAAAGGAGGTGATTTTGCCGCGCGGATGGCGGGGGAGGTTTCTTATTTTTAGAGGACATTGGCCTGGCGGTTTGCTAACATGCAGTCCCATGTGTCAGTGCTTTACCAATCCGATCCGCGTCCCACATGAGGTAGAACAATGGCAGAAGCAACACGTGGTTAACTTGAAGAAGATGAGGGAGAAGCGGATTCAGCAACGAGTGAAATGATGGTTGCTTCGTCCCTCCAACTTATTTTTTTAGCATTATTACTTCGTCCCTCCAACTTAACTACGGGAAAGGTGCAGCTTTGTGATTTGATGCCTCATTGCTTATTACTACGCCGACGCCATGACTGGGGTGCTTCACCCCTGCTGCTCTGCATTGTTATTTCAGTATGGTACGTGGATCCGGTTGCTTGATGTCCCACATGTTGGCGAAAGGGACTAGAACATTTATGAAAGCGAGCTCTCCACTCTTACGACGGAGGAGTACACGACACGGCGACCTAGTGAACTGTTACTTGTACTGTAGTACTACTATAGTTTTCCTGTTTCGCACGATTCATCGATACAAACCCGATTAAACAGGCAAGGGCAGGATTTTTCCCGCGCGGTAGATGATACTAGCCATACATTTCAAAGGCAATTTTAATGTATGCAAAACTGAATAATTAAGTAACAATATGAGATCTATTAAAACTAAAAACACATATGGTTTATTGTGTTAGAGTGTTGACTAGTTAGATGTTGGCACTATGTTGACTAGTTAAATTGACCATGTTTCTTGTGGGTCCCATCTGTTAGTTCGCATAGGAAAAAGGTCAGATAAACACAAATTTACACAGGCGCGACAAGACTCCAACCCGTGTGCGGGAACCACCTGGTTGTGTATGTGTCTGTCAGGGCCTGATGTGTGCGCATGCACGTGTAGGTTGAGCACTTGAGCGTGAGTGTGTGTGTTGGTCGTGTGGTGTGTGCATGCATGCGTGCGTGTGAGTGTTGCGTGCGTGCGTGGCTGGGTGTGTACGTGTGAGTGTTGCGTGCGTGCGTAGTTGCGTGTGTTCGTGTGAGTGTTGCGTGTGCGTGTGCGTGCGCGCGTGTGTGTATAATCACCACACCAGCTCATGTGTGTTAAAACAGACGGCTCAGCATACCAATACAAGGCCACCTTGTCCGCTGTGCCCGCGGTCATGACTTCGAACCACCGTCCAATATTTTTTTATCATTTGTTTTCATTCCTATACACGCCGTCAGGTGGGCCCAATGGTAGTGAGATAATGTGATGCAACACAGGAGGTGTCACGTGGAGCGTTTAACTGGTCAACTAGTCGTGTCTTGAGCAAATACAAAGTTGTGCAGTGAGCCCGTGTAATGACCTGAGACCGACGCTCCAGATGCCTTCCATGTATTCCGAGTTTCGTCGTGTGATTTATTTTGTTTGTTGCACTCATCATTGCATCATTTGCATTGCATCATGTCATCATGCAACCCTTTTTAAAACTCAGCTAAATAAATCGTATGAATCTTTGATCCATTTAAATCGAGGGAATTCACATGGTGATTTCTCTTTATAACATATCCTCTCGATATTTAGGGAGCTACTATAAATATTCCATTAGTTTGGAATTAACCGCAACCCACTTGCAATTTAATTATCATGTCTTTTGCTTCATGTTTGTTCTCCAAAATTTCTCCATAATTCTTTCTCCATTGATCGAGGCTCCTCCTAAATTCTCAACATTTTTGGACCTACCGAATACCCCCTTCTTTCTCACACTCATTTGAATTAAATTCAAATGAAGTTGAATTCAACTTAACGCCCATGCTCACTTTCTATTTTTCTTGGATCAAACTCATTTTTATAAGTACGGGAAAATTATCCGCATGCGCAAATTCTTTCCCTAACCCTCTTTCTTTTTCTTCTCTCTAATTCTTTTCTGCTAAAGGATATGAGGAAGAGAGAGAGACCAGCCAGGCATTTTGGGCCTAACCAACCAGGCCGGCCCAACCATCCCCCCAGCCCACCTAAACCTATAACCCTAGCCCCGACCCTCTTCTCTCGATCTCTCCCTCTGATTCCCTCTGGCCGCCGCCACACAACACACGCACGCAGAGGGGCAGTGCCCCACGCCCGATCCCCTCGACAGCTACCTTGGCCTCCGGCCATGGCGCCCACGCCGACGACCCTGCAGGCCGCTGCTCCGCGGCATCTCCGTTTCCTCGTTCCTCTGCCCGTGCGCCGTCCGTCCTCCAGCCCTCGTCCACGACCGCGCCAAGACCAGCGAGCAGCCGCCCGCGTTCCACGCTCGAGGCCTCCTCCTCGACTCCTCCGCCTTTGCGCCGCAACGGCGTCGCCATCCGTCGTCGCGGCCCGCAACGCTCGGCCTCCTCCCTGTGCCCGAACCTCCAAGGCGCCACCGCCCCAAGCTCCGCCACAGGTCGCCTCAACCTCCTGGTCCGACGACGTCCTCGAGATCCGCGTCGGTGCCCAAGGCCTCGTCCTCGCCACCCTCCAGTGACCTCGTCTCCGAGCCCAGTCCCGCGCCCCTGTTAACCTTCGCCTCTGCCCGGTGTTCCCCTTGTCGGATGCCTTCACGCCACGGCCATCTCCTCCCCGACGCCCTTGCTGCTGCTGTTGCTGCAAGACCACCACGGCGCCATCATGGAGCCCCAGGTCCGAAGATGACCACGACCGTGCATCTCTCCTTGTACCACTTTGGAGACCGAGACCATCAAGTACCCCGACGTTCATCACCATGCACGACTACAGCGCCAGGGGAACCACTACCCTTGACCCGGGGACGTCAAGTTCCCCTACGACCCGTGTAACGACCCGTGTAGGACAACGGGGATTCACCGAGTACCCTTCGGATGCGCCAAGTTCGACTACATGGACCGCCAAGTTCCTCTACCGATGACTCGAACGTCTACGAAACATGTACGGCTACCGTCGCCGAAGGCCGTTGAGTGAACGACTACCCACGTCGTGTATTTGACCCAGTTCGATGACGACCTCCGAAAAACTCGGATTCACCAAGTTCCACTACCGTCGCCCTTGGAAACATCGGATGCGTCAAGTCCCTCTCCGAGACGTGTACCACTACTTTTATTATCGTCGCGAGAACGTCTACTTCCATCTACACCGCATTGAACTCGTTCCGCCTCGAAAATGCACGCTTCGAAGGTATAACCCCGAGACGACGCCCGCGAACGAATGCATGTGTGTTGTATGAGATGCTCGTGTTTGCACCCTGTCTGAGTTGTCATTGCATGTTCCTCCTCGTTTGCCATGCCGTCGACCCGTTGGAACCCGGTAACCGGGATCACCCCACCATCTTTTGCATGCTCCGTGCATCCACACTTTCTTTTGCACCGACATCTCAACGAGTTGTCGGATCATCGGAATGTTGCCGTGGCACCATTTCCGTTGTTTGTTGCCGTGGCACCCCTTTCGTTCCGACATGGTGACCAAATGCTTCATAACATGCCCATGTCAACATTTTCATAAAATTGCATAAAAACTTGTATATGTCATCCGCATCATGATAACAACATTTAAAATGTTTAAAATTGTTGTTTGCATTAAATTGCTAAATGTCATGTGGGGATTTTTTGGGATTATTGTTTGATGTTTCCGGCCTCATTTAAATTTGCCTAAATACTTAGTTTACTTATGCTTCACCTCTTGCCATGTTAACCAACATTTAATATTGTTGAGTACATAAACGAGAGTTAACTAAATATTTGAATGTGATGTTTCGTCAATACGCAAATTGTTGCATATTGAGCTGCACTTAACTTGTAGTGTTGATTGTTGCACTTTGCCATGCCATGAATCGTTAAACCGGACATGCATGATACTTGATTGTGCATCATGCCATGTTTATGCTTGGTTGTTTACCATGTTTGCTTCTTTGCGGTGTTGCTTCTTCCAAATAGTTCCATTAACGTTGCGATTGTGAGGATTCGTTCGACTACGCCCGTTCATCTACTTCATGGATTCGGTCTTCTTCCTAGCGGGATTTCAGGCAAGATGACCGTTACCCTGGATACCACTACTATCTTTGCTTTGCTACTTGTCTCGATGCTATCGCTATGTCGCGCTACCTACCACTTGTTTATCAAGCCTCCCAAATTGCCATGACAACCTCTAACCTTTTCCACCATCCTCGCAAACCGTTGCTTGGCTATGTTACCGCTTTGCTCAGCCCCTCTTATAGCGTTGCTAGTTGCAGGTGCAGTTGTAGGTTGTTCCATGTTGGGACATGGATATCATGGATATCTTGGGATATCACAATATCTTTTATTTAATTAATGCATCTATATACTTGGTAATGGGTGGGAGGCTCGGCCTTTTGCCTGGTGTTTTGTTCCACTCATGCCGCCCTAGTTTCCGTCATATCGGTGTTATGTTCCTTGATTTTTGCGTTCCTAACACGGTTGGGGTTTATGGGCCCCCTTTGACAGTTCGCTTTGAATAAAACTCTTCCAGCAAGGCCCAACATTGGTTTTACCATTTTCCTAATAACAACTAAAAACTTGCATAGGGACCTGCCGGCCCCCGAGGTCTCTTAATCAACCCCCCCCCGGGCCGATGCTCCTCATGAGTGTTGGTCCAAACCGGGCGATCTCCGGCGCCCCTGGGCAACCAGGGTCTCAGCCAACCCGATGTCTGGCCCATCCGGTGTGCCCTAAGAACGAGATATGTGTGAATCCTATCAGGATTGTCGGTACATCGGGCGGTCTTGCTAGTTTTGTTTTACCATTGTCGAAATGTCTTGTGAACCGGGATTCCGAGCTTGATTGGGTTGTTCCGGGAGGAGGATTTTCCTCTGTTGATTGTGAGAGCTTGTCATGGGCTAAGTTGGGACACCCCTGCAGGGTTTAAACTTTTGAAAGTCGTGCCCGTGGTTATGTGGCAGATGGGAATTTTTAATATCCGGTTGTAGAGAACTTGAGACCAGATTCGAAATAAAATACACCAACCGCGTGTGTAACCATGACTGTCTATTTTCGATGAGGTTCGGGAAGAGAACACGGTTGGATTATGTTTGAACATAAGTAGTTCAGGATCACTTATTGATCATTACTAGTTTGCGACCGTTTGCGCAGTTTCTCATCTTACTCTTGTACTTGTAAGTTAGCCACCATACAATGCTTAGTGCTGCTGTAACCTCACCACTTATCCGTTCCAATACCCATTAAGCTTTGCTAGTCTTGATACCCATGTTAATGGGATTGCTGAGTCCTCGTGGCTCACAGATTATTACAACGACAGTTGCAGGTATAGGTTATACGATGATCTGACACGAGAGCGATGCTTGACTGCTTTTGGAGATCTTCTTCTTCTTCTTCTTCGATCAAGGGATAGGTTCCGGGTCGGGAGCCTGGGATTAGCAGGGTGGATGTCGTTCTTTTTTTCGTTTGATTTCATCCATAGTCGGATCTTGCTCTTTTGTATGATGATTGCTATGTATTGATGAACTATTGTATTCATGTTATAGCTTGTGGCGAGTGTAAGCCTTTATCTTGTATTCTCATCTGTTCAGTACATGGTATGTTGTAATAATATCCACCTTGCTATGCGCTCGAAATGCGATTTGTGCCCCAATCATGAATTCATCACGTGATTGTGCCCCAATCATGAATTCATCACACTACAAGTTGGTATCAGAGCCTTACCGACCTTAGGAGCCCCTGCTTGATCGAACCGCTGACGTTGTTGAGTCTAGAAGCAAAAAACTATTTTGAGTCTAGTTATATATCAGAGAGTAGGAATTCTTTTTACTCCTTATCACCATCGTCGCTCTGGTGAGGACTCGTGACGTAGGTGTTTTGGATCCATCACTCTCCTTTTTCACTCACTTCTTTTTAGGATCACGCGGGTATTGTGGAATCGGTCCGATATCATTGTGACGGGAATTCTATCTTTGTGCCTCCTGACATTTAGGGGTTGTGGCAGTGTCCTGGGGAGTTGAGCTCCAAGGTGTTTTTGTCACAGTGCTTATCATTTCAGTTTCGGAATACCAGAGGTCGCCGACATCGAAGACGCTTCTATACTCTTTGTGGTGAGAGTAGTTTGGCGCCACCCAGTACCGGGGAGAGCGATCAGATGTATTGCCACAGCTAGTATATGGAATGTTTTCGAAGGTATGAGGTACACGATTTCTGAGGTTTTCTTGGTTATGTGTTGACGGATGGATACAGTTGGAGTGTAGGATTTGTTATAGTTGTGTGAGATATTTGTGCCTCCCTATATCCCCATCACCAGATTGCATAACCAGAAAGTTTTGGGAGTTCATAGGTGGGAATTTAAATAGTTACCCAGGATTTCTTTTCGACAGATGTATGATTTGAGATTGGGTTCCAACGTCTAGTGGTTCATTTTTCACGGTCGATTTACAGTGGTCGCGAGACATCTTAAAGAATCCTTGGCTATGCTGCTTCGGGGACGTCTCGTTTGTCATCCATGATGTCCGCTGTACGTCGTGCCCGTGGGGCCTCATCGCGAACACTTCGGGCGAAATCTCTATCATATGTTTGTTTCCGGCTTATTTCCCAAGCCAATCCTTTGTTTTGTTTTGATTTGTGGTATTCGAGTTGCTTCAATGTCAAGAGTTGATCCATACCTTTTCCTAAGCGGTGTTCTCATATTTCTATGTGAATGCTAATCCTTCTTGATAATCGAGATTGTCATGCCAATTCTTTTCCAACCGGCGCACTTCTCTTCAAGATGATCCTATCATATTCCCCATCCACAAGATCAATTCTCAGTTTTCTCAACAGTGTCTGTTTTATACGTCCCAAGTTGCATTTGTTTTTTTCACCATCCCACCCTTTTTCTTCAAGGACTCATATATCTTAATCAAGTATCCATTATTGATGTTAAGTCTCTTCATTCTTTTCTTCCAATGTTCTTATCCGGTGATACTCAGGAAGATGCTAAGGAAGCTTCAAGTTTATCATTCTTCATTCTCGTATTCTTTTCCGGTGGATTCAATTCAAGCTTCGATGTTGATCATATCTCTTCCTCTTGTTTCACATGTTTTCCCATGTTGGAATTTCTTATCCAAGTCTCTCTTATTTATTCACCTCTCTCTATTCATATCCGGAGTGCTCAAGATATCTCAGAAGATTCGTGTTTCCATTCTTAATCCGTTCAAGCTATTTTGAGGATGTTATCTCATTCAAGCCATTTTAATTCAACCGGTGCAATCTCTCTTTAAAAATCATTCAATGATGTTTCTTTTGAGTGGGCCCCAACCCACATGTTTTTTCCTAGGATCTTACCCGGCTCTTCTATTTTTCTAGAGTTATTCACAAATTCTTTTCAAAGTTTGACGTAAGAATGAATTTTCATCAGTCTTGTGCCTCTCCAAGATCGCTTTTAAATTCTTTTCATCCTTGGTTCAACCTTTCTATTCTTCATTCTTCCGGAGTGGCTCAACAATTAATGGTGGTGTTTATCATCGCCATTCTCAGCTTTTGAAGACCGAAGAAGAGTTCCTCTTAAACCCTTACCCGTTCTTCCAAAGATGCGTAGTTCAAGCTTGATGATATCCCCTCAAATTGTTACATCGTGAGAAATTCTTTGCATACCCATCCGAAGCAGTTCATGAGTTCTTTCGGTTGTTGATTCTCCAGAGGCCATCATTTCAGAAGATTTCTTCATTCTCATCTTTCAACATCATTTCCGCAATTCTTCTCAATTCATGCCTCTTTGTTCGTCTCCATATTCTTCCGGTGCTTTGTTCAAGTACTCTCTAGTCAGTTCGTGATCTCTTCGTTATCTTGTATTTAAATTCCCTCAAGTATCTCCGTTCATTTGTTATTCTTCCTAGTGATTCGTTCTCTTTTCCTCAATCATTTTTCAATTCGTACAGTGGTTCATTTGAGATTCCTCTTCCATCGTTATCATATCAATTAATTCGTTCTTTTCAAGTCCTACCGGTGCTTCGTTGAAGACTTTCCCAAGTTTGCGCTATATCTCTCCTTAATCTTTTCCAATGAGAATAAGTAGTATGCCAAATCCATTGCTTGCCATCAATTTGAATTGGTGAAGGATACGCACAACATAATTCTTGTTCTTGTTTCATCCAAGTGATTACTTCTTTCTATCCGGAATTCGTTCATGACATCAATCTTGGTTGAAGTGTTTCATCTTTTTCTTTTCCGGAGTTCCAAGTTTTCCGCATTGTCTCTTCTTGAAGTTCCATCTAAATCATTGCAAGGCTTCACCTGGTTCTTTCAACTTCTCTTTCTTTCCATCATCCTTTTATTACCGGAGTTCTTCACGAAGGCTCAACATGGTGGTTCGTCAAGGATTCCTTTCATTCTTCAATTATTCTTCAAGATTTCTCTCGAAGTTATGATCCGCCAAGATATACTCTAAAATAAACATGGTGCTCAACACATGTTTTGTTTTGAGGAGTTCAAGCATTCGTCATCTTGCAGTCCGAAGTGCAATTCTTACTATCCTATCTTTTGAGGTGGTGTTATGTCATTCTTGACAATTTCCCTTCGTGTTTCATGATTCACAACTTGTCAGGAATGAGATATTGTAAAACCATCATTTTCTCTTCTTTCATGAGTTGTTTCAACCCATAATAATTTCTTTGTTGGAGTTATCTTGGTATAGATTTCACCTAAAGCCTTCCCTAAGGAATGTTGCTGATTGTGGTGCTTATCAATGATCCAAGCCTTCTCCATATCCTTCTCGGTGAAAGAGGTTTTCATCTCTTTGTTGCTCTCAATCAAATCTTTTATTTTCGTTAGTGGCAAGATTGCACCTCAAATATTAAGATGTCTCCATAAGCCCACGAGGATCATATATGTTCGTTGTTGGTTGCCCAACAACTTTGTTCTAGCATTTCTCGTAAGCATGCTCTTTCAAGTTCTTGGTGGTAGAAGGTTGTTCTCTTCTCTGTTCTTTTCATTCCATTCTTTCAATTGTTCCAGAGGCAAATGTGTGGTTGTCTCTGCATAGTATCATCTCGATTTGACTAGTTCATGTTCTATTCCTTCAAATTCAGTCGGAGTGATGCCTAAATCCTTTTGTTCTTGTTCCTTGGCTAACTCATTTCAGCCAGAGTGGTCTAGAAGTAATTCTTGTTCATTGAGTTCTTTATTCATGCATGTGCACCCTCTAAGTTTCTCTTGGTGTTCCTCATTCTACCGAAGTGCTTTCAATTTCGCTTATCTCCGTTGTGTCATTTCTTCAAGCTTTGCAACCTCTCAAGGTTCTTTGGTTTCACTCGTTTGTCAATGAAGCAACTTAGTTTTACCTCTTCTCTTCCTCTTCCATTTGTCATCCCTAGATCTCGGGGCGAGATCTCTTGTAAGTGGAGGAGAATTGTAACGACCCGAGACCGACGCTCCAGATGCCTTCCATGTATTCCGAGTTTCGTCGTGTGATTTCTTTTGTTTGTTGCATTCATCATTGCATCATTTGCATTGCATCATGCCATCATGCAACCCCTTTTAAAACTCAGCTAAATAAATCGTATGGATCTTCGATCCATTTAAATCGAGGGAATTCACACGGTGATTTCTCTTTATAACATATCCTCTCGATATTTAGGGAGCTACTATAAATATTCCATTAGGTTGGAATTAACCGCAACCCACTTGCAATTTAATTCTCATGCCTTTTGCTTAATGTTTGTTCTCTAAACTTTCTCCATAATTCTTTCTCCATTGATCGAGGCTCCTCCTAAATTCTCAACATTTTTTGACCTACCGAATACCCCCTTCTTTCTCACACTCATTTGAATTAAATTAAAATGAGGTTGAATTCAACTTCACGCCCATGCTCACTTTCTATTTTTCTTGGGTCAAATTCATTTTTATGAGTCCGGGAAAATTATCCGCATGCACTCCATTGGATTAATCTTCGGCCAATGCACCATGGTCTTCGCAAACGCAAGCCTGACTCCCTCAAGGCACGCTGAGCGCTTCATGGCATCAATCCAAAGCGACGCCTCCTGCAACTTCTGCACAAGGCCGAAGTAGGTGTCCGGAATGGGCTCGGCAGGCTACAGACTGACACAGACGTCCTTCACGGCCAGCTCAAACATCTGATGCGTCTCCATCAGCTGCTTCATTTGATTGCTGAGGAGGGGAGGATGCTCGGAATCCAGAAACTGTGACCAGAAGAGCCGCTGCGTGGAGTCCTTCTCGTGAGTAGCATTGTGCTTCGCCGCGGCCGCCACATTCTTTGGAAGTTCGGCGAAGACGCCTAGGGAGCGCCAGACCCGCGTCAGCAGGGCGAATATGTTGCCTCCGAACACACTCTTCAGTAAGTATTTCTTACCATTTACAATTTGCTCGACTTGGCGGATCTCTTCCCGGACACCTCGCGCGTCCGTCCTCGCCTCCTGGAACTCCTTCTCCGCCTTGGACAGCTAGGAGGATTGCTCATCCTTCTCCTTCTCAAGGACCTCCAGCTTCTTGGCGGCATCCCGGAGCTCCACTTGCACTTCGGTTACGCAAGCCTCGTGCTGCTCACGAACAAGCTTGGCCCTCTCAAGCTCAGCCACCGCCTTGTCAGCGGCCGTTTTCTTAGTGGCCACCATGGCCTCAGCTTTCTTCAGGGCCGCCATCAAGCCCTCGACCTCGGCGGCGGAAGCTGCAAGATCATCATGATAAAGTATTAGCATACAGTCCGAATCATCAACAACCGGCATCAAGCAAATACACATCTTATCAAAGGACTTACCTTGCGCCTCGTCAAGCCATTTGTTGACAAGGTCAAGCTCTTTATCGGAAAGCTTGAGCTTCCGATTCATCTCCTATAGTGCGGCGGCATTAGCAGCGGCGGCCATAGAAGATGCCTGCGTCAGCAAAAGAAAGTTCGACATTATTAATCGGCCTATCGAATTTGATCCTCTACAGGCTTCTCCGACGCTTTATAGAGTCTCGGGGGCTGCTATGTACACGCCCTACCCACACTAAAAATAACAACCGCTTTATAAGACAAAGGGCATTACTTGATTTACCTTAAAGCCTGTTATCAGGCCTTGGACATCGACATTCAGTCCGGAGTGAATGGACCGAACACCCTGTATGACCGCACCCATAAGAGTGCGGTGTTCCTCGACGACGGCAGAGTTGCTCACTAACTCCGCCAGTGCATCCGGCCAACCCGTCACTGCCTGGGTGGAGGTGTTCGGTGCGGGCATCAGGCCTTCAACACCTTCCTCACTGAAAGGAGGAATTGGCTCCCTTGAGGGCCTTTTGGGGGCTCAGGAGCTGGACGTTGTAAGGGTTCTGATGATCCGACCCCCCTTCCCATGTTTGCCAGGAAGGATGCATTCCCCTGTCCTTCAATGACTGAGGCACCGGCCTCGGCCATGGTGACGTCGACCCCCTCCCCTGATTTTGAGAGGAGGGTTCTTTCATGACAGCACCTCCCCAACCTCTTCGCGGAGTAGAGGAGGTGCGGGGCGTGAGCCACTGTCCGCCAGATCGGCAGGCGGGGACGTCCCCTCTGAGGTTTCCTCGGCGGGGTGGCCATGTGGAGGACTGCGCCACCAAGTAAAAACAATTAATCCACGTTCTACCAGGGACTACTACTGAATAAGGCGATTGAAAAGGTCGCGATATATACCTGGTCGCGAGGGGCTTGACCCTGGGTCCCTTCTTCGGGAGCTCCTCTGATGCTTTGGACTCCACGTCTGAGCTGTCAGACATGACCTGTATGGGCCGGCACCGCCTCCTCGGGGCGAGAGAAGGTTGAACCTCCTCGACGTCACTAGCCGCCGCCCTCTTCTTAGAGTGCGAGGAGGCGCTTTCCTCCTCGTCCTCGTCCCCATCCTGTGCGGATGAGGCCGCATCGTCTTCGGACCGGATGCCGGACCGGGCCTTGCGACGAAGACCCTCCCTGGCCTCCGGTAGCTCCGTATTCTTGCCCTTCTTGTCGAGCGCCTTATAAGGCACCACGACCAACAACTTCTCTAGCTGCTCGAATCGGGGCTCCTCTGGCAGTGGCGCCGGGCCGCTGATCTTCTCGGCCTTGGCAAGCCAGCCCTGCAAAATCCGCATCAAAAGGTTCGGATCAGATCATATGATACGAGTGTTTGAACTCGTGTTGAGACAAGTACCGCTCACCTTCTTCGAAGGGTTCGCAGCGTTGAGGCCGATGTCCTCCCCTTCGACTGGCCAGTCCTTCTGCGGCTTGAATAGCTGGCCCCACACCTTTTTGTGGGTCGTGCCAAAGAGGTGTTGCACGGTTACCGGATCTTCGGGGTTGAACTCCCACATTGGCTTGGCCCTGTCCTGGCAGGGGAGGAGTCGACAATGGAGCATGATCTGAATCACATCGACCAGCTTCGCGCCGGTCTCCATTACGCTGACGATGTGCTTTTGCAGCGCCTTCAAATCGTTAGCGAACCCCCCAGTCAGGGCTCTTGTTGATCCATGAGGCCAGCCTGGTAGGAGGTCCGGATCTGAATGTGGGGGCCGCTGCCCAGCCGGCTTTCCGTGGCTCGGTGATGTAGAACCATTCCTTTTGCCACATTCTGACCGTGTCGACGAAGTGGCCCTTTGGCCACTGGACCCATGTTAGCTTGCTGATCATGGCCCCGCCGCAGTCTGCCTATTCGCCGCCAACTACCTTGGGCTTGACGTTGAACACCTTTAGCCATAGGCTGAAGTGTGGCCGGACTCGGAGGAAGGCCTCGCAGAAGATGATGAAGGACGAGATATGGAGGAGGGAGTTGGGGGCTAGATCATGAAAATTTTGCTCGTAGAAGAACATCAACCCCCGCACAAAGGGGTGCAGAGGAAATCCAAGCACCCTAAGGAAAAGGGGGAGGAATATGACCCTTTCGCCCGATTCGGGCGTAGGGATGATCTGGCCCTCTTCGGGGGACCGATGGGCAACGTCGGCCGACAAATAGCTGGCCTGTTTCAGCTTCATGATATCACCGTCAGTGATGGTGGAGGCATCCCACTTCCCATTGGTGCCGGATCCAGCCATGGCTGGAGACGGAGTGGGATTTGTTGTGGAAGCTGAGAAAGGGGGCGCTGGAGCTCTGAGGATTTGTGTGAGCAGGATGTGGAAGAAGGCGTGGGATGCTAACTTTAGTAGCTCCCCATTTATAGGCTGTCGACGAGCCAGGATTCCTTTTTCCACGCCGTTGGCTTCTCCACTTCCCGATATGCCCACAACATTATGTGCGGGGAGGGGAATCGAAATCATTGATCATCTCCCCCCAAAGGCGGGACACGATCTCCACCTTGAGGAGATGTGCCAAACATGGCGTCAGCCTCGAGCCACGCTTCGAGAAATAGTAACTGCTCGGCGTTATGGCCGGACATGACTCTTCGAAAGAGAAAAAAGTTGTCAGGCGAAGGCACTGTTTACACTCAAGCGATTTTTTTATTTTGCCTTCATTGCTAAGGAAAACTGCCATTTCAGATTCCGGACACCCCTCGGCTTTGAACATGAAGCGAATCAGGGAACTCACCTCACAAGCTGAATACCGTTAGGAGAGCAGATGCCGGACACAAGCTTTGGCGTTGGAGGCAAGTTCGGGGGCTACTGAGGGAGTTATGGACTACGGGGTCCTCAGGGCGTCGGCCCATTGAATATGGGCCGGACTGGCAAAGTCGCATAGCGACGGGAGATCTATGAAGCCGTGGGGTGCCCTCCAAGTCAAGGATAGGCAGGATCTCTTTATTCCTTATTGTAATCTATCTCCTGTAACCCTAACCCTACCTTTGTCTATATAAATCGAGGGTTGTAGTCTTTAGGGCTAGAGCTATATTCATCACCTCCTCGCCTTAGGGTTTAGCTCATGTTGATCTCGAGGTAGATCTACTCTGTAAACCATACTATACATCCAATATAATCAAGCATGACGTAGGGTATTACCTCTTCGAGAGGGCCCGAACCTGGGTAAACACTGTGTTTGTCGTCCCTTGTTCCCCATCGATCCTAGATCCATAGCTTGGGACCCCCTACCCCGAGGTCTGCCGGTTTTGACACCGACACCACTCTCCTCACTTAAGAGCCTCAGTCACCTGCGTTCACTAAAGAAATTCATACATGCTCTAAGGAAAGGAAACCATTGCATCAAAGCATTCCTAAAGAGATTCTAGCTGCAGCAGCTGATGATATTGCTCAAGATGATCCTATAGTTGATGTCGTCAATACATCTCCTTCACGTGCAGACTCTATTCCTTCAGCAGACACATATACTGTTCTAACTGCCACAGCTGAGGAAGTTGCTAGAGCTCTTGCCGTGATTGATCCAAATGATTCCACATGGTCCCCACGACCAGTGTTGGATGTTCGTCCCAAGAAGCAAAATCTTCAACCTGTTCCTGTCATGCCCAAGATTGGCAGAAGCCTCAGGCGGCCTCAGTTTGATAACGCCAAATTCTTTGAAGAGAAGAACTTCTTCATTGGTGAGTCCCCTTATGACTCAACTAAGATTAGGCGCCCAGAACTCAGATGAGTTACTATGCTTCACTTCTGTTTGACAAGAACAAAGTATTCCCACATTGCCATATTCCTCATGTGGATATGGAATCAATTCCCTGCTTCTGACCTATTTTGGTTGTTCTTCATGATGCTGGTCTACTCAACTTCTGCTCTGACGTCTACAGTTGGAATGAAGAACTTATTCTTCAATTCTATACTACCGTGCATTTCTTTGGAAATGCTGACGACATTGCTACATGGGCTCTGGATTGGATGAGTGAAGACACTCACTACAAAGCACCAATTGACGAACTTCTTCATGCTCTACAAGTAGATCCACCCCAAGCATAAGCAATACAAAATTATGAAGAACCTGAGTTGCCAAACCATGTGATGCAAGTGCAGATGAAGCCTATGGTTGAAGGAGAAGCCCCCAAGGACAACCTTCCTTGTGAAGGATTTGCTCTATGTGCCTAAGACAGTCTATCGCATTCTAGCCAGGACCCTCAGTCTATTTAAAGGTCACAACTTCAATGCTGAAGAAGTTGTGGGCGTTATGAAGAATTTGTTGTTCCACATCATTCATGGTACTCTCATCAACATTCACGATTTCTTCCTGAGGACTTTGGTCACTGTGGCACAATCGCCATTTGAACTGAAGCCGTATGCTCCATTGATCATGAGATTCATCAGATATCGGTCTTCAATTCACTTTTTTTACTATACACAGTAGGGCAAAAAACCTACTGCAACTTTTCTCATTAAGCAAAAAGGGAACAGTTGTCCAAAGGCTTGAGATAAGCCAGGGAGAGGTCTAAAAAAGGAAAAAAAAGGAAAGAAAAGACTAAAAGGCTAAAAGAAAGAAGAACAGAAGGGAAAGAAAAGACAAAAGAAGACTAGAGCTAAAAGTAAAATTACAAAGCCTGGCTATCAAGCCAAACCAGGAAAGCTGCAGCATAACTCTTCTTGATTCAAAATCCGAGAAGGTGAAGCTCCTCCAGGTATATAGCTTTCCATCTTCGTATTCAAGGGATGATACTTTGGAAGATGAGGTTGTTTCTGGTCATCCAAATTGCCCAGACTGCTAATACAATAATTTCCATATAGAAAGGTACTTGCAGTTTTTATTTCAGGTCTTCAAAAGCTTCTATGATTGATAATTTTCTTTGTCTTGAATGACATATAATGTCCCAACACAGAGCTGCGAAAGGGTAGGTCCAAAAAAGGCGTTGCAGCGTTTCTTCCCGCTGACAGTTTAGTGTAGCACAGTTGTATTTATCCAGATGAAAGGTCTTCCTTCTCAATAAGTTTCTTGTGTTGAGCCTATCATGCAACGGTCTCCAAAAAACACTTTATGTTTAGGCTGGCAAGAGCTATTCCAGATCCACTGGAAGTGTTGAGGGACCACTTTAATTCCAATCATGCTGCTGTAAGCTTTAGCCACAATGAATCTTTCATTTTCCCTAAATATAACTCCAAGTGTCAGTGCAATCTCGAAATTCGGACCCTCTAAGTGTGTCACATAAGTCCTCCGTGATTTCAAATTCATGAAATGCTTGTACAGTGAGTGGCAGATGGAAAAGGTCCTCCAAATATTCATGTTGTAAAACTTGGTGCATTGAGAGTCTGTGTCCCTTGCAAATGAGAATTAGTGGGGGAATAAATTTTGCAGGCAAGCAGTATGCGAAAGATCATTCCATAAGAATGCACTCCTCCCATCTCCCACATTACATCTGGCCATGGACTTGAAATTTTCCACAAGCTTTAAATTGGCTTTCCACCAGAATGACCCAACCAAACTGTTCCCAGGCAGTTTTCATCCTGGTAATATGTCTCATATATCAGATTAACCCATGGAATATTATGCCTGTTGTAGAATTTATGAACGTCCTTCAAAAGCAGAGCTTTATTTTGAACAAAGATATCCATGACACCAAGAACCCTTGATTTTTTGGCCTACAAACAGTGACCATGCCACCAGAGCTGGTCTAAGGTCCTCTAGATCTGGTCCTCTCCAAAGACAGTGTCTAAGATATTTGCAGACTTGGTTCTTGATTATGACTAGCACATCCAAACATCCCATGAAGTAAATGATTAGGGAGTTCAAAACAGACATTACTAGCAATAGCCTTCCAGCAAGTGTCATGAAAGCAGACAACCCTACAAGTTTTTTTGCCACTCTATTGACTAAAGGCAAACATTGCTCCACAGTTGGTTTATGTAGTCCCAGGGGCATGCCAAGGTAGTTGAATGGGAAGACACCTTTCTTGGATTTGAGTGTTCTTGTTAATGCTTCCACTTTCTCCTCAGAAATATTGACGGGGATGAGGTTTGATTTGTTGTAATTGACTTTTAGACCAATGGCATTCGCAAATGTATTATGTAATGCTTTGAGACAGTGGACCTGTTTAGCATCAGCTTGCAAAAAAGCAGAGTGTCATCTGCATATTACACAATAGGGAAGTCAGGGCATGATGCCACTTGTGAAGGTGATGAAATGATTCCCAAATTCAATGCCCTGTTTAGTACAGTTTGTAAGAGGTCTGCAACCAACACAAATAGCAGTGGGGAGAGAGGATCCACCTGTCTTACACCTCTAAGAAAATAGAACTTTTTCCCTGGTACTCCATTTAACATTACATAAGAGGAGGATGAGGCGAACAATATTTTAATCCACCCAATCCATTTTGGGCCAAAACCTTTTGCTTTGAGAATATCCAAGATTGCCTGATGTTCAATTATATCAAAAGCTTTATCAAAGTCCAATTTCAAGACAATCACCTCTTCTTTGATTGGTGGCATTGGTGTAAGTATTCAAAAGCCCGGCCCAAGCAGTCATGAATAGATCTCTCTTTCAGAAAGCCATACTGGTTGATATGTACCATTTGTCGGATCACCTTATGTCATATGTTTGCCAGTAATTTTGTGATTAACTTAAGGCAACAATTCAATAGTGAAATGGGTCTGAAATCATTAGCTGTGATAGGAGAGGGCCCCTTGGGAATAAGGGTAATATAGGAAGTGTTGATGCTTTCCAAGCTAAGTTTGCCTTCATAAAAAGTATGGACTAGCCTTATGACATCCTCTTTTATGATACCCCAACAAGATTCAAAAAACTCATTATTGAATCCATCTGGTCCTGGTGATTTATCACTTGGTAGCTCATTAAACACTCCAGTGATCTCTTCCTCAGTAAATGGTTGTTCCAAGTTCTCAAAGACAGACTCTTCAACTTGTGGACCATATAAAGAGTGCAGGTCAAAATGCATAGTTGTTTGCTCAGAGGAGCCCATTCTTTTTTTGAAAGCTTCCCGAAGGATGGCTGCTTTTCCAACATGATCAGTTATGTCAATATGGTCCTCATTCTACAGGATTGCAATGTGATCATGTCTATGATTTATGGATGCCTTTGTGTGAAAAAACTTTGTATTCTCATCCCCAAACTTAACACCCTTAATTTCCCCCTTTGCTTCCAATAGATTTTTTATTCTTGAGGACAATAAGTTGGTGTTCCTTTAAGATCATTCCAGAATTCCATTCAAAAACCCCCCAAGTCTCTGAACTGTTCAAAGAAATCAAGCATTGAGATAACTTCATTAACAGCAGCAATTTGAGATTTACTACATGATAACTACATGATAACTCTTGTAATACTCATATTCATCAAGACCAATCAAGCAGGAAGTAGGGTATTACCTCCATAGAGAGGGCCCGAACCTGGGTAAACATTGTGTCCCCTGTCTCCTGTTACCATCGACCTTAGACGCATAGTTCGGGACCCCCAACCCGAGATCCGCCGGTTTTGACACCGACATTGGTGCTTTCATTGAGAGTTCCACTGTGCCGTCCCCAAAAGGTTTGATGGCCCCTTCAATCAGCCACAACAATGCTGTCCAAGGAGAGGTCTTCCTCCCTGGACAGATCTTCGTGTTCAGCGGCTTCGCACTGCGGGCTAACTCACTTGGCCATCTGGAGCAGATCGATAGCTACGCCCCTGGCCGTCAGGTCAGATTCAGGAGCTTGAACTACGTCGCAGATATCCGCGGAAACTTGATCTTCGACGGATTCGAGACCACGGCAGTCACTCCCCGTCACCACGATGAACATGACTTAAATCTGTCATCAGGCCATACCCAGGAAATTGCACCTGTAACCGCTCTGGCCTTAGATCCGGAGCAGATCGCACCATCCGAGGATGGGAAGCTCAACCCCGCCACGGAAGCCACAGATTCCGCAGCGTTGGAGCCGCACACAGACTTAACCTCGGGTGATGTCTGTGTCATCGGAACCTCGGACTCGTTTCCGGCTATAAGTTCCGAACCATGTGCGTCCGCGTATGTCGAGCTGGATCGGTCATCGATCGCCGAATTCAGCGCCGCAGACATCTTCCGGCACTCGCCTTTAGGCGACGTGCTGAACTCATTAAAAAATCTATCCTTAGCGGGGGACTCATAGCCGAACTATATCTGGTTCGAACTGGAGGCTGATGACGGGGAATTTCGCTTCCCACCCGCCACCCACTACATAGCCACTGTCGAGGACTTAACCGACATGCTCGATTACGGCTCCGAAGACATCGACGGTATGGACGACGATGCAGACGAGGAGCATGGCCAAAACCCGCCGTTTACCGGACGCTGGATGGCCACTTCTTCGTATGATGTGTACATGGTGGATACACCTAAAGAGCCTAACGACGATGACAAAGAAGATCCAGTCGAGGATAAACCTCCTGGGACACAGCCTAAGCGCCGACATCAGCGGCGCCGCTCTAAGTCACGTCGTGCAAAAGATAGCAATACCGGCACTGGAGAAAATAATACTCCGGACGACGCCGAAGACAATCGGCCCCAAACCCGGTCAACGGAAAAAGCCATTCAAGGCAAACAGAGACGGACCATCCAATTTAGACAAGATATTGGATCGGCCCTGCCAGATTCATGGCCACCTCGATAAACCAGCTAATCATACCAACATAAGCTGTTGGGTCTTCAAGCAGGCCGGCAAGCTCAACGCCGAACACAAGGGGGGGAGGCCGCCCGGTGATAGCAACGACGAAGAGACTCACCAACCAAATACCGGGGGTCAGAAGCAATTTCCCCCCAAAGTAAAAACAGTGAACATGGTATATGTGACACATAACTCTACAGGGGAGCAGGAGAAGCACTCCCTCTGGACTGAGGATCATACTACGGCAACCTCAGCCGAAGTACAAAGCGGTCTTATTAAACCGCATACCTTGTCGGCCATTAAGCCACAGGTCTCCATTCAACAGGATCGACCAATTTCAGAGCTGGATTAGCAGTTCGGCTTCCGCCGTCCGCCTCATATACCTGTGAAATCTGTACAGCGCATACATAACTATGCACTTAAGATACCCTGGGCATCGGCGGAAGCACAATACGGACAACCCTGCAAGTACTCCCATAACCTCTGTTTTCTTTTCTAACTACTCTTTCTTTTTCATTATCCTTTACCACAGGTGGCGCAAAGGCTGGTCATCTCATGGACTCTATCGGAGTTCGGGTTCATAAATTCACCCAAAGGCTACTCCCGTTAAGGAGCCCCTCCACCGAGGAAAGGCGACACAGATGTGTGACAGGAGGTCCAAAACAACTTTTTGTAGACCGCACTCTCTATTTTGCGAGCCTGTAAAGTGCCTGTTTCCTCAGCCGTCGACCCCTGGCATGTCAAATAGCTGGGGTTGTGGCGTTATTATCTATAAAATGACAATTGGCAAGTCACTCAGGTTCTAGTGAACATAATCCATATCCGGTATTCACTTTTCTGTAAAGAACTGAATTTTGCTCCTTTGGTTGTTTCACACACCCACCCCGACATAACTTGCCAGGGGCTTGGCATGGGAACAAAATGAGTTGCCAACAAAGTCTGAACAACTTTATAGCATACTTCGGCGTCACGAGTTCGACCTTATATGCATCAGCTCCGAATCATGTCTTGGGTCAATAGTTGGGTTGTCCGGCTCCTGTGCTTACTACCTTACATTCCGCTCTATCGGCTAGGGTAGTAAAGGGAGAACTACTGCGATTGTGTGTCCGGTTCATCTGGTCAAACACCTCAGTAGAGAAAGCCAAAAACTGACTGTCATGATGCGGCGAGAGCTGGTCAACCGCTCAATGACTTAACGGAATCTTTTGCGAGCCTAAGCGCCGACATCAGCGGCGCCGCTCTAAGTCACGTCGTGCAAAAGATAGCAATACCGGCACTGGAGAAAATAATACTCCGGACGACGCCGAAGACAATGAAGACCCTATTGAGGCAACTTCCGAACAGGAGGAACAGGAAAACGGGCCAGTTAGCCCTGATGAACAGGCCGTACATAATGACTCGGAGGACAATAATTATCTTCCGCTCTCCGAGGATGAGGTGAGCCTTGGCAACGAGGATTTCATCGTGCCTGAGGAACCTCTCGAGCAGGAGCGCTTCAAGCGCCAGCTAATAGCCACTACAAGGAGCCTGAAAAAGAAGCAGCAACAGCTTCAAGCTGACCAAGATCTGCTCAACGACAGATGGACTAATGTCCTGGCAGCCGAAGAATACGGCCTCAAGCGCCCAGCCAAGAGTTACCCGAAGCGCAAATTGCTACCTCAGTTCGATGAGGAGGCGCCGGAGCCCGTACCTCCCTTGCGCAATGCGGCCGACCGACCACTACGCGGTCGGGACAATGCGGCTCACCGAACACAACGCGGTCGGGACAGAGCGGCAACTCAAGCCGAACACCAGCCCGCCCCACCTCACCGTAAAGGCAGAGATAAAACAGCTCGGGGTTACACATATGACCTTCGGCAGGACCTGGACAGTAGAGCAGGACATACCAGATTGATCTACGGATCACGAGGACGTGCCCCGACACGCGGCAACGACTATCTACTCGGACGCGACAAGCCTAGTCACGTCTGGGCCGAAAACCGCAGACGGACTCCATCGGAGCTACGTCGCAATGTGGCCCAATATAGAGGCACCGCACATCCTCTTTGCTTCACAGAGGAAGTAATGGAGCACGAATTCCCAGATGGATTTAAGCCCATGAATATCGAGTCATACGACGGAACAACTGACCCCGCGGTATGGATCGAGGATTTCCTCCTCCATATCCACATGGCCCGCGGAGATGACCTTCGTGCCATCAAATACCTGCCACTAAAACTCAAAGGACCAGCTCGGTACTGGTTAAACAGTCTGCCGGAAAACTCTATTGTCAGCTGGGAGGACTTGGAAGACGCCTTCCGTGACAAACTTCCAAGGAACATATGTCCGGCCACCGGATGCCAATGACTTAAGTCACATTGTCCAGCAACCCGGAGAGTCAGCCAGGAAGCTCTGGACTAGGTTCTTAGTTAAAAAGAACCAATCGTCGACTGTCCAGATGCGGAAGCCCTAGCGGCCTTCAAACACAGCGTCCGGGACGAGTGGCTCGCCCGCCACCTCGGTCAAGAAAAACCAAAATCCATGACAGCCCTTACCGCTCTGATGACCCGCTTTTGTGCGGGAGAAGACAGCTGGCTCGCTCGTCGAAGCAACAACGCCAGCGATCCGGGCACTTCCGAAGTCCGAGACGGCAATGGCAAGCCACGACACAGTAAACATAAACGTCGCAATGATAATGAAAGAACGCACGACACAGCGGTCAATGCCGGATTCAGCGGCCCCAAACCCGGTCAACGGAAAAAGCCATTCAAGGCAAA
>JAAAWM010011205.1:0-67507 GCA_036873465.1 Thinopyrum obtusiflorum
AATGTTCATAAAATTTTAAAAATATTCATATTTAAGAAATAAAACATGAATTATAAATTATCATGAATTTAAAAAGTATTAATGACTTTTTAAAAAGGGAAACATTTATTCTCAACCGACTGATTATCTGAGAAAATCAGTCAGGTTGTGCTGATGCCATGTCGCATCACGTCTCTGAGAAATATCTTCCCTTCCACGACCATCACAAACCTCATCCATTCCCCACCACTCATTTTCCTCCATCTTCTTCGGCCTCTCTTTTGCAAGTTCTCATCCAGACGCGATGCATGCATCAGCTGCTCCTCGTCTACCCTGACCGTAGCCACCCACCATGCCGCTCATCGAGCTATACAAGCCGCGCGCCGAGGTGCCTTTTGCTCCAGTATCCACCTGTACGGACACAACAGTGAAACCAGGACACATATATTGTCGCCGGTGGATGCCGCAAAGCTTGCCGCAATACAACACTCGATCTTGATGCTGCGACCGCTGGATCTAGTCGGCGCTGCAATTGGCGGCCGACGATGCAACCGGAGATCTCGCCGGTAGCGGATGCGGCGATGCAGCGGAGCGAGGCTACAAATGCAATGCTCGCTCATGGAACCGCGGGATCGCACCGTCGACGAATGCTGTAATGCAGCGGGGCGGAGGCTGCAATGTAACGCTCGCTCATGGAACCGCGGGATCTCACCGTCGGCGGATGCTGTAATGCAGCGGGGCGGAGGCTGCAATGTAACGCTCGCTCATGGAGCCGCAGGATCTCGCCGGCGGAGGAGGCTGCAATGCAGCGCTCGCTCGTGGAACTGCGGGATCTCGCGGGCAACGGAGGCTGCAATGCAGCAGGGTGGAGGCTGCAATGCAACGCTCCCTCGTAGAACTGCGGGATCTCGCCGGCGTTGCCACCTTCGCTCGTCGGCATGTTAGATCAACGCGATACTTCACATGTTCCACGAGCCTCCACCCTGCTGCATTTTCCCGGAAATCTGACGGTTGGCGAGCAGACTGATTTTACCACCAAAATCAGTCGACTTACGCCTTAGCAGCCGCCTTTTAAAAATGTTCAATTCTACCTTTTTTTTAAATCACGAGTTAAGAAAGAAAACTAAAATAAAACCACAAACTGAAATAAGAGAAATAAGAAAATGAATATGAAAAACAGGAAGAAACCTAGAGAGCAGGGGAGGAATTAAACAGAAAAGGAAAAAACCGCAAAAGAATTTCAGGGAAGCCGCTACTGCTTCGTGCCAAAATGGCCGTCACATGTCACAGGAGCGTGGGTAATATACCGGCTATTCATCTCTACGACGACCATGAGGGTTTAATACTCTTTTCATCCTGAATTATTTGTCGCAAAAATGAAGTAGATACATCCATTTCTGCGACAAGTAATTCAGGACGGAGGGAGTAGGATTTTCCATGTAGCCGTTGTTGTCTTTCCTGAAAGAAAAAAAAAATTATAAGTTTAGGCATGTTGGGATTAAGGAGAAAGAACATTAGGATCGTGGTAGTTTCCCACCTTTCCATATCAAGTCTTCATAAAAGGATAACTGGGACTTATTACAGCTAGTGGCTTTTTAGCTGGATCGATCGATCCCGATCCAGGGACGGAATCATTGTTTTGACCTTTTTTTCTAACTTAATCAAGAATTGACCCTGTTTGCAAAAGAATTTCGAATCTGACCTTTTTTAGTCACGCCAACATCCCTAGCGTTTGGCTTGCACGAGAGACGCCAGGAATGATGGCGTTTGGGCCTGGCCCACACTTACCCAGCTGGCGCTGAAGTGGCAGAGCCAAACGCCATAGAGCTTAGCGTCTGGAGCAAACGCCGTAGGGTTGGTGTTTTGAGCCCTTCCATCAGGAGTAAGCAAAAAAAGTATAGGTCTTGTCGTTTGTGAGCTGCTTATACGGGAACTGCGCTGCATACATGCATCATTAGTGGACTTACTTCCGTGAATAATTTTCTTAATTAATTTCCATGATTAATAGTCTGCTTGTTCCCCGCCTACATGCCAACCAACGGCAATTATTTTCGCGAACCAGCCTGTGGTTGGATGGTTAGAGGGACAGTGGTATCCTCAGTCCACCAGGGTTCAAGTCCCGGTTCTCGCATTATTTCTGAATTTATTTCAGGATTTCCGGTGATGCGCTTTCAGTGGGAGGAGACGTTCCCGTCGATGACGAGGCGCCTACGGTGACTTCGTAAATCTCAAGATAATATGCTGGCTCAGTCTCTCGAAAGTACTCATAGGGTAGGGTGTGCGTGTGTGCGTTCATAGGGGTGAGTGTATGCGCGTATGTATGAGCGCTTGCGTCTGTACTGTGTTTAAAAACAACGGCAATTATTTTCTCTACAAGTCCACTTTGGGCGAGGCGTGAGGGAGGAGAAGAGGATTTCTAGGAGATAAATATGAGGATTCGGTTTTCAAGTAATTAATCGCATGGATTGATTTGTTGGCTAGGACTTGCCTACACCAGGATGAAGGTATTGACATAGAAGCAAATTTAAAGTTCATGTGTATTCTAGAAAATAATATGGCTCTATGTCCACCACAAAATGTTATGCTAAATAAAAAATATGCGGTATAATATTTTAAATCATATTTATTATGTGGACTAATGATTACTGTGCTTTCTAAAAACACATATATTAATAGCCACACATCCCCCGGGGGGGGGGGGGGGGGGGGGGGGGGGGGGGGGGGGGGGGGGGGGGGGGGGGGGGGGGGGGGGGGGGGGGGGGGGGGGGGGGGGGGGGGGGGGGGGGGGGGGGGGGGGGGGGGGGGGGGGGGGGGGGGGGGGGGGGGGGGGGGGGGGGGGGGGGGGGGGGGGGGGGGGGGGGGGGGGGGGGGGGGGGGGGGGGGGGGGGGGGGGGGGGGGGGGGGGGGGGGGGGGGGGGGGGGGGGGGGGGGGGGGGGGGGGGGGGGGGGGGGGGGGGGGGGGGGGGGGGGGGGGGGGGGGGGGGGGGGGGGGGGGGGGGGGGGGGGGGGGGGGGGGGGGGGGGGGGGGGGGGGGGGGGGGGGGGGGGGGGGGGGGGGGGGGGGGGGGGGGGGGGGGGGGGGGGGGGGGGGGGGGGGGGGGGGGGGGGGGGGGGGGGGGGGGGGGGGGGGGGGGGGGGGGGGGGGGGGGGGGGGGGGGGGGGGGGGGGGGGGGGGGGACTTTTTTCACATAGACCACAACACATGTAATTTATCGGCAAAAAAATTTCATGCGGCCAGAAGACACATTCGCGGTCTTTGTGAAATACATGAACATTAAATTTATTTCCTTTTTGTACTATATTTATTTAGCATAACATTTTGTGGTGGACATCGAGCCATATTATTTTCTAAAAAACACATGAACTTTAAATTTATTTCTATGTCAATTCAAACTGAAAACGAATTGGTAGTAGGTTAATTAGTCTTATCAGGGAACTGAAAAGAATTAGTAGTAGGTTTCATTTAGCAAAAAAAATCAGTAGTACGCTTTCATTCTAGAACATACGAAACCTCGGTCACTGTTTACAGAGGGGAAAGGCGACCACAAGGCGACTCGGGTCAGGGGTTCCGGCGGGCCAGATCCGGTGGTCTCCCTTGCCTCCGGCGGCCGTCTTGCGGCGCCTGGAGGTGGGGGAGACCACGCGGTGAGGCTGCGCCGCGGTGGTGTGTAGAGCTAGGGCGGTGTAGGGGTGCGTGTGGCGGCTGCCAGGCGAGGATGGCGCCGTCCTGTGCTGGAATAAGGGTCTCCCTCGGGCCTCTTTCTCGAGTCGCCGGCGAGCGCTCCGTCGTCGGCAGAAGGCCAGCTAGGTGGGATTCTACCAGGGCGGTGTCGCCGGATGCGCGGTGGAGGTGTACAGGAGTCTATGGGATCTGGTTCGTCTCCGGATCCTTTTGTTGCAGGCGTCCAGAAGCTGTGGTGTGGTGGTGGGTGTGGTGGATGGAGGTGCTGTTCTTCGCCGGCGGCAGCCGGTGGCAGCGGCAGTTCCGGGGAAAGGGGAGCACGGGGATTTTCCCCGGCCGATGCGCTGGAACCCGACCCTGGTTCCCGTCCGCTGGGATGGGACCTAGATGCGGCTCACAAAGCTCTGTGATGGCGATGGTGCTCCTGTTGCCCTTGGCTTCATGGCTGGCGACTCTCCCGAGCCACGGCGGAGGCAGAGTTCGAGTGGTCGTGTTTGTGGCAGATGATGAACAGGGACCCAGGGACCTGGTTGTAAATTTTGTTTTCTTCAGGGTGCTCTGTCTAATTTGATGGGACAGCTGTTCTGGGCGTCTCAGTGGCGTTCGTACGTGTCTCTGTACTCATATTTGTACTGCCTGTGTTCGTATATGAATGAATATGAGTACTTTCTCAAAAAAAAAGATATGGTTACACTGCCGTTTATTGGGCTGTGCTAAATAAATTTAGTTACACGGCCACTTAACACGGGATTAATCCATCCGAACTGCATGTATTTCTGAAAAAAAAAACAACTAGGGAAGAAAAAGCACGGCATTTGGCTTTCCAGCTCCTCACACAATTAATCAGCCGCACTAACAAACACCGAACGAGAATAATCAAACAGGCTCAACATGTTTTTCTTGTTTACTCCTGATGGAAGGGCTCAAAACGCCAAGCCCTATGGCGTTTGCTCCAGACGCCAAGCTCTATAGCGTTTGGCTCTGCCACTTCAGCGCCAGCTGAGTAAGTGTGGGCCAGGCCTAAACGCCATCATTCCTGGCGTCTCTCGTGCAAGTCAAACGCCAGAGATGTTGGCGTGACCAAAAAAGGTCAGATTCGAAATTCTTTTGCAAACAGAGTCAATTCTTGATTAAGTTAGGAAAAAAGGTCAAAACAGTGATTTCGTCCCCGATCCAGTAGACCCGGCGCTCTAGATATGATCGAAGCGGCCGCATCTAGTTGGAATATGCACCACGGCTCTCCGGATCGTTTTCTTTTTTTTTTGACGGGCGGCTCTCCGGATCGTTAACTGCGCTCGTGGTCAATTTTTTTATAGAAAACTTACGATCTATTCATCAACTGTGAAGATAGTACAAAGAACACTAGAAGTAAAATTTACATCCAGGTCCATAGACCACCTAGCGACGACTACAAGCACTGGAGCGAGCCAAAATCGTAGTAGACAGTCGGGAAGTCGTCGTGATAAGGCCCCATAGGACCAGCGCATCAGAACAGCAACCGCCGCCGATGAAAAGAAGCGTAGATCAGAAGGATCCAACTTGCACACACACAGACGCAGACGAACGAAGACCGGATCCAGTCGGATCCACCGAAGACAAACGCCGACCGGATCCCACAAGATCCATCGGAGACAAACCTCCACACGCCTTCCGACGACGCTTGAAACATCACCGGGACGGGGGCTAGGCGGGGAGGACCTTATTCCATCTTCAAGAAGCCGTCGCCGCCTCGTCTTCTTAAGCATGGCACAAACCCTAACAAAACTCAAAAATGGACCTAAAAATGAAGCCCTCCCGCCGGTAAGGGTCAGGATCAACCATGCCTCCATGGTCCAAGGACCATAGGAGACGAGGCGGATCGGCGGCGGCGCCGGCGAGAGGCAAGGAAACCCTAGATGAGAGTTGCTAGGAGGGCAGGACCGAAGGGATGTCTAGTCTGTTCTGCACTCGTGGTCACTAGCTAGGCCCGCGCGGCGGCACGACGCGCCTCATCGATGCATTGTGTTTGTATATATTGTTTTTATTGTTTACAGTGAAGCTCAATTTAGAGCAAAAGAGCTAAATATATGAGATTATAATCATAAAAAGAGAAGTTAGAAAATGACATATTTATTGTCACTGCGTATGGTGCATCTTAAGGAAAAGGGAGTACATGCTGGTACTTTTCTAGTAAGATCAAACAAACACATTTTTGACTCGCGGAGTCCCAACAATTCTGCAATCAACCCATTGTGGCCTTGTAGGCGCCAGCCTAGGAGCCTGTGTTACCTTTCACGCACCAAGTTTGTCCCGACAACGCATGACGGCCAAGAACCGGAGGACCTCGTCATCCTGAATCGTTGCGGAGTGATCCCTGAATTGTTGCCGAGTGAACTATGGTGCCACCGTCTATGCCACACTTTGCGTCGGCCCACACGCCCGCTGCGAGGAACAACTGCGTCGCGTCCTGCCAGGATTGTGCCGCCGCACCTTTCAGTCAAATTATCAAAATTTAAAGTAAAATGAACTGTTTGTCAGTCATAAAATCAGATTTACAAATTGTATTAGCTTCTCTGAATGCAGAAGATCAATGATCCATACTACCGACATGGGAAGCAAGAAGAAGTACGTTTGCACAGTATAATTTCTTGGCACCATACAATCATTTGATGAATCAATTGACTGTTGGTCTCCTAACATGGCATTGCAAAGCATAATTTCTTGGCATCGGCAGTCATTTGATCCATCAATTGACTGGTGATCTTATAACATGCAACGATTTGACATGACACATAATGCTAGCAGCAACTTGGAAAATCTGCAAGCAAAGTGACATCGGCAAGGAAAAATAGCATGAGATTTGCGCCTTTTGCATAATAGTGCAGCCTGTTTAGATCAGCGATCATGCACAACAATCATGCAGCCCGAGAGAGTAATTCATCGTAATAACATGCTCACAGGAAAAACAATGCTAGATAGCCCATACCTTACCAGAATTAACAACAAATATTGCAACAGGTGGAGGCCTATCCATCTCAGTTGCAGAACGATCAAGCTCCATATAAAATAAGAAAAAAAATGTAAATCCGTCAAGTGGTTTGTTATATGAAAACATAACAAAAAGTCAAAAACCATTAATAAATCTCGACTCCTAATGTCTCACTTGGTAGTCTCGCCTCAGATCCCACCACATTCCACCACTCCTATGTATCGCCCATCGCCCATCGCCCACGAATCGCCCACCTTTCACAACGGCGTACTTGGGCCGGCCCATTAACGCGTTCGCTCACGTAAGCCCTCGACGCGATCCTCCCGACTCCTGCACTCCTCGCGTCCTCGCGTCGCCGTTCTCTTCTTCTCTCCGATCTCCTCGCCCTGCCCGACGCCGCCGACTCCTCGGCGCTCCGGTCACTGGCCGACGCCGGCGAGTCCTCGACGCCCCGCCGCCGCTCAAGCCCCCCTCCCCCGCCACAACATCAATCGAGATCCCAACGACTGCCTCGACCTCGACAAGATCTGTTGCCACGGGCTGCACCCCCCCGCTCTCCCTTCACCATTGCGAGTTCAGGAGGAGCACCGTCAACTCGCTTGAAGGAGAGAGGGTCAGAAGGAGAGATGTCTGTTCCGATTCTGGCCAGTTCCATCGCACTTCGAGGATGATCCATAGCTGGTCGCGGACGATCACCTACGAGGATGATCCATGCCGGTCGGGGACGATCAGCCATCGCACTACGAGGAGATGATCCATGGCCGGTCAGGGACGGTCACCTGTGGCGTGCATGAACACCTCCTCTCCTCCACACCTCTTTTCCACCCGTGCCAGATTGTCATCTCCAGCAAGGTATACCTCTATTCTTCCTACGATTTTGTGATACAGAACTGGGGTTTGCTTTTGATGGAGAATAAGGACGTCCATTGATGAATTTAATTTATATAAGCGGTATACTAATTCAATATGTTTGAACTCATTGGGATTGGATGCTCATGCTCATGTGTTTGATTGTGGTTTGGTCTTGGTAATTCGTGAGTAAAATGTACCATCGAATAGTTTGAGCTCTCATGTTGTTAAATGAAGCATGGTTTTTAGTAAACAGAACTATGTTTCTTATTTCCTAACTTAACAGAAAATTTTCAGTTCTGTTCGTATTGTTCCAATCATTTTTTATACTATTGTAATTGGCAAGCTTATCATGTTAATACAACATCTTGCTTGTTTTATCATGACTATTTGCTTTCTCAGATTGCTGATCCATGGTCTTTTTGTAGATTTCAATGCTGACTTGAATCCCGTTAGGAGTTGATCGAGATAATCTGTCGTGTTGTGATGCAATCACTTATTAATGAGAGGGAGGGAGTGCAGGTTCCGGCCCTGTGAAGAAATGAATCAATCCGATGAATTCTGCAATTCTTTCTCGATATTTTGTGATGCAAGATTGGATCTTTGGGGTAGGATGAAGCTGCTGGGAACGCATGTGTAACCCCAAGAACAAGTACCTGATGCTGCAGATGACGAGGTCGGCCAAGGGCGTCGCTTGCGAGGACGTCTTCAAGAGCATGGTCAGCATCTCACCTCTCACCTGAAAAGCTACCACTAACTCATTGCACATCATGCCTCATGCCGATTTGGTTAGCTGAAGTACTCCAGTTCCATTGCCCAGGAAACTATTGTGTGCTGAAATCTCTCTGCAGATTGTGTTTTTTGAAGCCTGGTGGGTCAAGACAAAGGAACAAAACCCTGAAGAGCTCAAACTTGAGTTCCGAAAAGATATGTAGAATGTATGTGTGCCTCTGCTCTATGCATATATAATTTTTCTATCTATGCTTTCTGCTCCTCTCTGACGCAATTGTGTATCATGTATGTTTTGTTTTACTAAGAGATGTGGAAGATGTTGATTTCAAAGGTGGAGGAGGGGAAATCAGTGGTGAAGTAATCAGTGTTTTAGTTAGGTACATATAATAGAAGTATATGGTGTTTAGTAGGTGCATCATTTGTTCTACTTCCACATATTTTTACCTTGATTATACCATATAGAATCCTAGGGGTTGTGTCCTAGGATTCTATATGGTATAATAGATTCTTATGACATATTATTACTTACAAGTTTCCAGGGCACTAAACTTTATGACAAGGAGTCCTGGTTATTCCACTGATGCAAATTGTCAGCAAATTATGTATTATGTAGATTATGAGATCTTGCTAGGAAAACTGGATCATAATTCTGTGTATGTGATTATGAGGCTGGTCTTTATCTCTTTGAAAAACTATTAGTTACTCTAGAAAATTATTATTAGCACTAAGATGAAGTTTCCACAGTGAAAACAGTGATGACCGGGTGGTGTTCGAATATCATCTTTACTCGATTTGGGCATCAGTGGTTTTTGCAGCTTCACATCAAAGTCGTCAGCTACGATGATCCAATGAATTGAGCTACATCGGGTTGGGTCGAGTGCGTGGTACCTTCACCCTGATCTCATGCTGTTTTAATATATTTTCTCTTGAGAAAAAAAATACCTTCAGTATTCAGAGTACATGTATTTTTCCCTGAACTTTACAGTGACATATCACAAATGAACTCCGTTCATCTATCTGCACATTGTGGTATGTAGTTTTACATATTCTGTATATAGGTGATTGGTTTACTCAATAGGCGAGTAGCAAATACATGAATATTGATTCAAGAATTGTGGTTCGGTTATGCAATTGAACTGTAACTTAGCTATATGATCGGAGGAGTACATGTATATTGATTCAAGTGCGACAACTACCTATCTATTAAGGGTATTGATGGTTTTGGGTCATATTCAGTGTTCTTGGGAGGGTTTATTTGAAATATTGCAGCGTGGTAATCAGTTACTTTCATGTCAGTTTTATCTTCTCTAACACACCAATTGTACGCCTCTAATTCCATGATTGAATCTTCCCTGAGCTACAAGGTTAAATGAGTTTAGTACTAAATTCTAGAATGTCATCTCGATGTATCTATATCTTTATACGCTTGTGCATCCTCACCATGGATTGAATCAAGTTGATTCATAGCTCATGTCATGCTCCTATGTACTACCAAATGCCATTTTTGATTCAGATCCAGCGAGGTGTCTTGGACTGATGGCATTTTGTTCTCCACATGTGTGAGCATTTCTGCTATGGACCCTCTATGTTTAATGAAGAATGTAAGTTGTTATCATGACCCCGCTGTGTATAACTGTTATTAGAGAGAACAGCATTTGTGTCTTTCAAATAAAAGGTTCATGCTACTTTTTTTGTGAGAGCCGGTTTGTGTTACTAATTTCAGGGCATTCCATTCCATTTTTAGATAAAGATCTGCTATTCTATTGAGGCAGTGTATCTCTTACTACTCCCTCAGTTTCAAAATACTTGTCGTGGCTTTAATTCAAATTTGAACTAAAACCACGACAAGTATTTTGAAACGGAGGGCGTATAACTTATGCATATTATCAGTATCCTTTAGTCTGTTATATGAAATGTTTTCCAATATGCCGAAGTGAAGGTGTAGTTTTTATGAGATATTTCTTTAACAGGAGCAATGGTGCAGATCAAAGAGTGCATGCATCGGGAGCAGGAAAAGGTGTGCTGTGATACAGGTAATCAAGGAAACCAAGGTCTACCTTATCCTCTGCTTTTGTATGCAGAGTGCTGAAAGATTTTCCTTTCTTGGTGCTGTAATAGTAGCCAATGACAATTATTTGGAAGTGACCCTATTCGTCTCACCCCTCATGGATACTAGCCGAGAATGTTTCGCCGATGTTGAGAGAAATATGCTCTATTTCAGGCATGCTGGCCTTGCTAAGTTCTAACACGAGTCCTTTTACTTTTGCTCCATTGCAGCTAGCATGTAATAGTAGTTCTAGGGGGGCTCATTTTATAGTCTTTAGTACTTCCCAACTGCTTTCTTATCTCTTCAGTGAAATTCCGAGTATTTAAGGTGTTCGTCTGCATAGACTAATAATGGAATAACAAAAAATTACGCAGGTTCTTTATTAGCTTCATTCCCTCCTTTGCGAGTTGCATGCTGTTGTTAGTCAGTTCCTTTTCTACAAATACAAAAAATGAGACGTGGATTTATGGCTTTATTTTTACTTTATTGTTTTGTTTTGTATTCATGAAATCAGGAGGCACTTTTTGTTCACTCTGGCTTGCCCGGCTTATTCACCTAGGCTGTTGGAGGAGTTTTGGCTTCAGAAACAGGAGTAAAAAACTATGTTAATTTTCTGGATGACTACAAAATAGTGGTATTATTAATAAACTTTATTGACATTTCCTTCAAACTTATAACATTGGTACAAACAGTTTCTTTTTCCTTTTTGTGAAGTACAAAATGCTTCCAATGTTTGGATTGTATACCAGCGATGCGTCCGCTTGCCGTTGGTCTTGGAGAAAGATAAGTCATTTTTTTCGAACGCGAGGAGACATTCTTAACTACTTTTTTTTGAGAATTAAGTTGCAACAATGTTTCTCTTTAAAAAAATGCATATGACCTTTGTTTATTTTCTCCGGTAGTCTTTCATGGATTTTTATAGGTATTTTCTACCTTGTAGATCGTCCTTCACTATATGCCAGCTGATTTCTTATTAATCTCGTTTATCCTCTTTGCAACTCCCTTTTCTTTCCAAACGTGTTGTTCTTGAACTCTTTTTCTCCTTAATGTAGCTTTGGGATAGGGAGGCCAAACCTGCACTTTTTGGTGATTTGATTGAATTAGATTACCACAGGAGCGTATAGTGCATTGCCGATTTGGCACCTTAAATTTTTGATCTGTATTGCAAATAAAAATTTGGAGTGTTTGTAGGGGATAAGTACCTGAGTGCACAATATTCCCTTTCCTTACTACTTTGCTTTGGTTTATCAGCTAGCACTGCCCAAGGTTTAATGGAGAAGAAGCACGGCAGAGTAGCAGCAGCCAAGATGGCGCAGGCGGTGGTGCCGGCGATCCAATGCCACGTAAGGATGCGGGGCAAGTCGGCCGTCTGTGAGTGGCTGGTGGCAGCGAGTGCCGCCTAGGCCAAAGGGTGTGATGCCTTTTGTCTTTTGGGTAGCTCTCGGCAAAAAAGACAAATTTGGGGTCTGTGGAAAAGTTTACTAATTTTTTACTGTTCATGTATTGTTCTGACCCAATTTGTCTTTTTTTGCTGAGAGCTACTCATATGTCTAAATGATCTGAAATTTGGAGCGCACCTCACGCACAAAATTATCTTCCATGCAAAAAAATGGATTTTGTTGAATTTGTTTATTACTTTTTTGTGAATTTTCTATTCGTCGGGTGCAGATGAGCTTGGGCTCAGAAATGGATATTCGATATAAAAGAGTATTTTATGAGCAATCAATGCCTTTGGACTGTAAGACTAAAGCAGGTTTAAGTTGGTACTTGGGTGGCAACAAAGTTATGGGTTAAGGGTGGAATAAGGTATCTAAGTTTAATTTAGAAATGAGCAAGTTGCATTTGGTGGTATTTTTTCGTTCATTTCATCTCCACCTTCCGACCTTGCACGCAACGGTTTTATTGAATTTTTTCTATTCCGGTTTGATTCGCCAGCACATGCTGCTCCTGTCCACTCCTCTCTCTGTTATGTACTAAACTCCCCTTGCCCGTAGGATTCCTATGAAAGTTACGCCACCGCCGCACAATTTCTCGTCCCATGCTTGACCCATCGCCCTCTTTGATGGCGGTGGTGAATTAGCACGAACACGGGGAAGGGGACCAGGGTAGAGATCGGGGCAGTTGGTGGGGGAAGGGGCTTATCCTTGGTGGTCCGTGGGGAAGTACAGTGTGAAGGAGAGAGGGTGTCATGGTAATGGTGAGGTGAACATCATTTGGTTTTAAAGGAGAGTGCTCCAGCGAGAAATGTCAAGCTACAGCGGGAAACTGAGCGGGAAGGGGAGGGTGCGTCGTGGGGTGAGTTTTTGTGTTGGGACCGCGTGTTGGAGATAACATGTTAGATAGTCCGGACAACCACATTTCTTCCTGACATATGTGTTGGATTTGAATGAGTCCGGACTGCCCAGACGGTTGAATTTTGGGGAGCCCGTTGGGCGCTAATTTGATGCCTAACGTATATGAGGGGGAAAATGATTCATTTATATGCATTATAGCCCGTAGCAACGCACGGGCGTTCTACTAGTATTAGTTTAATAAGTTTCTAACTTTTCAATAAGGAATAAATCCGTTATATGTACATCTAAAACATTTTCTTATTTAATAAATCCAAGCAAACCTTACTAAATCAAGGCAAATCCAAGCAGACCTTATTAAATTAAGGCAATCTTTTGGAATAGTATAAATTCTAGTTCTTTTATAAAAGATTGCTAATAAAGTTGCTGTGCATAATTATCATCACTTATTTGGGCATACATGCAAGTTACAGAGATTTACTTGAGAATAAGGGAACTATATCAATGCTAAAATGCAAAACGATCAAAGGTTCACTCGCCATACTCCTTTGCCAGCCGTGAGGTAGGACCGTAGGAGGGCAGGTCTCGCCTCCGTGTGTCGTGGAGGGCCACGTTGAGAGGAGCAGCGACGGGCTGAGCGCCACCTTGTGTTCCGCTCTGGGAGCCGCCTCTGCCTTAGGAGACTACCGGCGCCTTGGGCTGAAGCGCGTCGTCCGGCGAGACGCCGCAAGTTGAAGGCCGTTGTCTCGCACACACCTGAGGAGCAGCGCAGAGCTGCTGCTGGAGGTGGCGAAGCACGGGGAGTACACGAGATCATGAGGTAGCAGCTGGCGACATTCCCCGTGCGCCGGCACCAAAGTACCGTCGCGTCGCCGCGGGCCGAGACCGCCTCTGTGTGCTGGCCGAGAGCCATCAACCTGGACGCATCGCTCGACGCCTCAGCTTTCCTCTGGACCCCTGCCTTCCCGCAATAGCTGTCGCTCTGCCCGCCTGCAACGACCCGGGGGCGTTCATTGCAAAGGACCCATCGGGGAGACGGCAGCACCACGGTCGGCGCACCCACTGGGGCAATGACTGCACATCGTCCTCCGCCTAGAGACGTCAGAGCATGACCAGTCGACGACGGCCAGGACGGACTGTCGAGTAGAACACGTCAGGCACGAAGGAGCGGAAAAATCAGATGAGGAAGCACATCCGGCGTGTGCTTTGACGCGAACTCGGTGCCGGCTGAGCAGAGGTTGCACCTCGCGCCGCGCGGCCGAGCACGTCCTCAGGTGCTGACGCGTTGGAGGGCGAGTACGAACGCCGATTCCACGGGGGCGCACTATTTATATGGCTTGCTCAGACGGGCACCGTAGTGCGACATCACGTTTGTGTCCTTGCCGCCGCGCCCTCCCCTCCAGCCGATGCAGCCCGCTTCACCAGCCACCACGGCACTTTGTGCCGCCGGTGCATCTGCAAGTTTTGCTCCCGCTGTAACCCCTGCCTGCAGATCTCACACACGTACCTCAGCAGCGTCCTCGGCCCGTACAGAAAAACAAATGCCAGGCATCTAAAACAATAAGCAGCGTCCTTGAGCGCAGCGCCACGCATTACGCATAGTAGCCGACGTCCTCTCGCAGGACGGCAGCAACAACTCTCCTCATTTCCTCCCGACCCCGCCGCGGCGAGCGCGTGATGGTTGATACGTCTTCAACGTATTTATAATTTTTTATTGTTCCATGCTATTATAGTATCAATTTTGAATGTTTTATATGCAATTATATGCCATTATATATCATTTTTTGGAACTAACCTATTAACCCAGTGCCCAGTGCCAGTTGCTGTTTTCTGTTTATTTTTGCCTTTTCAGAAAATCAATATCAAAAAGTGTCCAAACGAGAAAAAAAATTGAATTAATTTTTTCTGGATCAGAAGAGACCCACGAAGCTTCGAGAGAAGAGTAGAAGAGCCACGAGGAGGCGACAAGCCTGGAGGGCGCGCCCAGGGGGATAGGGCGCGCCCCCAGGCTTGTGGGCCCCTCGTGGCACCTCTTGACCTAATTCCAGCGCTATAAATTTCCAAATATTCCCAAACCAACAGAGAGACAGAACAGAAAACCTTTCCGCCGCCGCAATCCTCTGTTCTTTCGCGATCCCATCTGGAGGCCTTTTCCGGTACTCTGCCGGAGAGGGGAAAAAATCACGGAGGGCTTCTACATCAACCTTGCTGCCCTTCCGATGATGTGTGAGTAGTTTACCACAGACCTACGGGTCCATAGCTAGTAGCTAGATGGCTTCTTCTCTCTCTTTGATCTTCAATACCATGTTCTCCTCGATGTTCTTGGAGTTCTATCCGATGTAATCTTCTTTTGCGGTGTGTTTGTTAGAATCCGATGAATTGTAAGTTTATGATCAGATTATTCATGAGAAATATTTGAGTCTTCTCTGAACTCTTTTATGCATGATTATTATAGCTTTGTATTTCTCTCCGATCTATCGATTTGGTTTAGCCTACTAGATTGATTTGTCTTGCAATGGGAGAGGTGCTTTGTGATGGGTTCAATCTTACGGTGCTCAATCCCAGTGACAGAAGGGGACATGACACGTATTTGTATTGTTGCCATTAAGAATAAAAAGATGGGGTTTAATCATATTGCTTGAGTTTACTTTGTCTACATCATGTCATATTGCTTAAGGCGTTACTCTGTTTCATACTTAATACCCTAGATGCATGCTGGATAGCGGTCGATGGGTGGAGGAATAGTAGTAGATGCAGGCAGGAGTCGGTCTGCTTGTCTCGGACGTGATGCTTATATACATGATCATTGCCATGAATCCGTCATGATTATTTGCTTTTCTATCAATTGCCCAACAGTAATTTGTTTACCCACCGTATGCTATGTGTTCGAGAGAGAAGACTCTAGTGAAAACTATGGCCCCCGGTCTACTTTATCATATATAAAAAAAATCTAAAAATACCTTTGCTGTAATTTATTTATTTTTATTTTAATTAGTATTTTAGTTTATTTATTTATCTCTATAAGATTTAATCCTTGCAAATAACCGCTAAGAGGATTGACAACCCTCTTATTTGTGTTGGGTGCAAGTGTTTGCTCTTGTGTGTGTAGGTGCGCGTAACGGAATTTTGCTTGGTTCTTCCACTGGATTGATAACCTTGGTTCTTAACTGAGGGAAATACTTATCTCTACTGTACTGCATCATCCTCTTCTTTTCGGGAAAATACCAACGCAGACTACAAGTAGCAGTGGTGCTCCCACCGTGGTGTCTTACTGCGTGGCTCCTGGGGCGTGCCTCGGCCGGCGGGGAGCAGCACGTCGCGGCGTCCGCTCGCGTACATGATGACGGGCAGACACACCTCCTCGTCGGTGCCGTACCGGAGCGCCACCGTGCGGCCCAGCGAAACGACTTGTGGTCCGTCGTCTTGGTAATCCCTGCAACGAAGGAACGTCTGTCGGATCGAGCAAAATCAAGGACGGGGTTAGGATAGCTTAGAGTAAGGGGCGGGCATACACGGAATGGACTGGAGGAGCGGCGCGACGACCTCGCGAAGCACCGTGCAATCCGTGAGGAGCGGCGGTGCAGCACGCCTCGCACGTCGATCCGGGGCAGCCGGGCGCCGCGCGCTAGCATTTTCGGTAGTGGCCTCCGCCTCTCCTATGGCGCCAGGTGAAACAGAGAGACCATGATATGGAGGCAACCAAAATGTGGAGATGCACACAGCCAGAAGGTAATTTATACTCGTCGAGAGCGGTGGAGCGGCTGCAACCGGAGACTTCCGAGAGAGAGAATCACCAAAACGTCTACATGCTACAACGGTGAAGTGGAATCAACGGGCAAATTAAGCGGCAGCATAGCCACGTATCCACGTAGTGTGTCAAGAGCATACATGCATGCATGAAAAGAAAGTTTAAAAAACACAACTGCCTAACTGAGTCCACATGCACGTGGCCACATCCAGCCACATCCACCACCATCGCAATGCATGCACATCCACGGCCTGACAAACCGCATGTTTGGCCTACAAAAAGAATGTGGCATGTCACAAACTGACTCGCTAGAGCCACACCAAAGTGCACCCGGCTATTTCCTGATATAATGCACGTGTCCCCATCCGATTTCTCGATTCAGGCTGCAAAAAAAATCGCTACGGCCACCCAAACAGATGGGAATCATGTTCAGAAAATTTCGGCGAGAATCGCTCCGTCCACACGCAATCGTACCCCGCTATTTCCCAAACTAATACACGTGGCAGCCGCTGGTTGGTCGATCTTTTCCATCCATCCAAGTGATCAAACGTGGTGAAGAAATCTTCATTGGAAATAGGGTTCTGGATATTAGCGAGCAGCAGCTTGTAAGTCATTATCACTGAGATGCTGCTTAGCGATTGACCAAGTCAGCAGGAGGGCAGTATAAAGATGAGTAGTCGCATCTGAGTTGTTTCGGCCTCCGGTGCTCAAGGTCAAGGACGCATGCATGGCCTTCGTTGCCTACTCTGCTCGTGCAGCAATCGTCGAACACACGTTCAATGTAATCTGCATGTGTTCCTTTTTCCCCTTCATATATTTTTGCTGCAAATGTCAAAAGAGACACCGGAGCGAAGTGAACCATAAATGCTGCACAACATTTTTCAGGCGGGCAACATGTCAAAGAGCCAGCTGTGCAAGCCGGCCAGGGTGATCACCGCCGTACGTGAACAAAGAGCTTCCAGGCCCCACACTCCACGTCCGCGAGGGCGACACCGTGGTGGTGCACGTCATCAACGAGTAACGACACACCCTACAATGTTCCTATCCACTGGTACGCCCGTCTCGGCACGCGTCATCCACAAAACAGTCGCCGTGTCATTCATTTTCTTGTACTACGTGCGACCCACGCGATCCGTCCTGGCCTGCACTACACTTACAAGTACAACGTGACCGGGCAGGAGGGCACGCTCTGGTGGCACGCGCACCGCTCCATGCTCCGCGCCACCGCGTCATCAGGCCCAGGCTCGGCGGGCAGGGCTACCCATTCCCCAAGCCCGACAAGGAGGAGATCCTGCTGCTCGGTACGTACGTACTCCTACAATACTAGCTTAGCCGCCTTCTATTCTAATTTAGGTTAAGTTGGATGCCAATTAACTTGTGTTGTGGCGGGAATTGACGTGAATTCAGGTGAGTGGTGCAACGACAACGTACGTGGTCGACCTGGAGCGCGATGCCTTTCTCACCGGCGACTTGGTGAGACCCGCCGATGCCTACACCATCAACGGCAAGCCGGGAGATCTGTACAAGTGTCCCGACAGGAACCGCCATCACAGTATTACACTTACCACTGTTTATTTATCCCACTGTATCTTTTTTAGTACTAGTAAGTGTGCACGTGCAACGCACGTATCATAGAATTATGGAAGAGAGAAAAAATTGGATCGCGGGAAAGGGAGCGGCGACATAAGTGTCGAGGGAGGAGGATTGATTATTGCGGCAACCACACGAAGAAGATGCCCCATGCCTTTTTTTTGGAGATCGAGGATGCCCGTGCGGCCATGCCTGCAGGTTTCCTTGGTATTTCAAGCCACGGACTGGCAATATATATTTGTGAACCAAACATGACAGAAACTGGCAATATAACTTCATGCCACAGTTTGGAAATAAAATATGACGGTACATGACATTAACATTAAAATTGATGTTAAAGAAATTTCAAGCCATTTGACAAAAAGAAAATATCACATTAACCTTAGGCAACAGGCTACCCTGTTTTTCACTCTAATTTAAGGGAACTAAACATGTTTTTGACATGACATGGAAGACAAATGAACATGCTCCTTTTCAGCGGCAAAACAATTTCACTCCTGAAGATGAGTGTTGGAAACATGCACATCCTCTTATTTGACACCTGAACAAGCGACTGGATTAGTTCCAGTATTACAGAGATCAAAGCTCATGAAACATCAGTGTGAATCCCAGATCATAGCAATTTGGGTTTTCCCTTTCATATCTGCATTGTGTAAAGTTGGATCAGATTGCAGTGTTTATATGTAATTTAGCAAGAGTTCTACCAAGCCATTAACTCCATAGAATCCATTTTTATTTTAGGTAAACATTGATATTATTTAGGAGTGAAAGACATACCTGACCCCACAAATTATTTTTGGAATATAAATTGATTAATATTAGTAGCAAGTTAGGAAAGTCATGTATGTGGCAAATCAGTAGTTAGGAAGGTCATATCTGCATAAGCGATAGGTAACTACTTCATAATTCACAACATGAAACCATTTCAAAATTCTAAACACATTTCAGAAATCAAAAACCATCTAAAAATATTTCAGAATTCACAGCATGCCCATATGTATTTAAATAAAATGATGATTCAAATAAAAAAAGCTAACAAAGTATGGTTGACTAAAAAATAGCGTGAATAAAAATAAATCAAAGAAGAACGAACCTGCATCATCCAGGTCTGGCCGGTCCTGTGGTAGCTGTCCGGGCATCAGCTCTGTTGTTATCTCCTCCCAGTACGGGTTGCATGTCATCGTGATAAAGTAATCTGGTTTACCCCATCACTGCACTATGGCCATTGCATCTAGGAACCTTCTGTGCATATCTCTATCACCAAAATGTCCTTGGGAGCACAATCATTTTACCAATCCGATCACCACATGACTCACCAGCAGCGATCGTGTCTACAAGACCCTACATAGAGGATGCATAATGCAGACATTAAGAATAATGAACTATATAGTAAAAGTGAGATCGATAATGTCATAAAAAAACAACTTCCAGCACGCACACTCCGAAACCTTTAATAATCAGTACATCACATTCCGAAAGATCTAATAATCAGTAAAAAAATGAGGGAGCTAACTACAACAGTGGCAATTTGAGTTGAATTGATTTGGTCAATACACGCACCTCTGAATTCTGTTGATCGGTCCCAGTGGATTTGATCCCCGACTGCATATCAGACGTAACACGTCCGCTTGTTCGCTCGCTCGTCGACGTAGCCGCTCAGGGCTGTTGAAACACCCGGCAAAACATCAATATAAAAAATATGTTGGATTCAGAACGCTAAACAAATTCACAGAGCAGCGGCAGCACATGTACGCAAAGCTAGCCTCAAACAAGCAGAGAGGCATGTTAATTGATTTCTTGTCTAGCTAGAGGTACGTGCACTTGTAACCATAGACGTACGGATCGTACGTGAAGCCCGTCCATGTCGTCGTTAATTCTCTCGTGATCATTCAATTCATATCCGTGTGAACTTGAAGCTGAAATCAGAACACACACCTCAGTAATCAAGGTAGCAGCGGGTATGGATTCCTAGGGCTGATGGTGATGTCTACACGCGTATGTGGATGTGGATGTGGTGGTGAGACTTGGTCGATGGCACAGTGAGAGCACAACCACAAAGCGAGGACAGCGAGGGGTTGGAGCAAGGAGGTCTGGACGGTGCGAGGAGGGCTGCCTGCGAAATCCGGATCGAGAGGTTTGAGCGAGGCCTGGACGACGCGAGGTGGAGGTCTCCAGGTTGGAGCGAGATCGCGGTAATTATTGCTTAATTATGATGACGGAGATCGTGGTAATTATTGCTAATTGATTATGATTAAAATAGGCCTGGACGACGCGAGGTGGAGGTCTCTAGGTTGGAGCGAAATCTGGGTAATTATTGCTTAATTATGATGACGGAGATCGTGGTAATTATTGCTAATTGATTATGATTAAAATAAAATTAATTATAGTAAATGATGTGAATTAGATGTGATACAACATTGAGGCAATCCGGTCCATTGAGAGATGGCGGGTGTGTGGCTGAGATGTAATGTTTCTGCCACAACTCGATTGTTTAATAGTAGTGGAGACTATTATTAGTACTATCTAACACTATGGATGATCAGTAACTATATACCATGTCGGTTGCTAAAAAACCCTACTCATGGTCGCTGACGCCGTGCCATCACGGCGGTACTACATGGCGGCGTCGCCGTACCAGAGCGTGGTCCCGGTCTTTTTTTTCATGGTAATACGTGTCTCATTTATAGAATAAAGATCAAATTACAAGGCACGTAAACACCGACCTTACATGACTGAAAAGATAGGAAAATTCTATGCGAAATACCAGCGTCTCCCTTTCCTTCGACACCACCGAAGCGGCCACCAAAGGGGAAGAAGACAGATCACCTCTTCACCCAAGCTCGACGCGGCTCCATCGCTGATCTGCAGCTTTACGGACCTCCAAAGTAGTTTGCCAGAAGCAAAACCATTGCCGCTGGAAAAATCAGACCAGGGCAACATGTCCCCGGACAAGCCATCGAACTTCAGAACTGACACCCCCGTGTGACGAAGACGTCGGAGGAGGAAACCAGAACTGTCAGCCTCCAACCACAAACCTAGCACAAGATGCTCTACCTTCCATTTATCACTTGCGTAGACAACCGTCTGCGCATACTCCTGAACGACAAAACGTCCCTGCTCCACCATGACATCGGAGACAACGCCACAGCAACGGAGACAGAGCAGAAGGAGAGACACACCTGATGGAGTCACCGCCGCCGCCTCGCCAACACCATCCATGAACCCTAACGCCGGCGATCTGAAGGATCGGCAGACACATGATACGTCTCTAACGTATCTATAATTTTTGATTGTTCCATACTATTATAGTATCAATCTTGGATGTTTTATATGCAATTATATATTATTTTTTGGGACTAACCTATTAACCTAGTGCCCAGTGTCAGTTGCTGTTTTCTGCTTGTTTTTGGTTTTTCAGGAAATCAGTACCAAACGAAGTCCAAATGCCACGAAACTTTTTGACTTTTTTTCTGGACAAAAGAGACCCTGTAAGCTTCGGGAGGATGCCAGAAGCCTCACAAGGGCTTCACAAGGCAACAGGGCGCGGCCTTGGGGGGGAGGGGGCGCCCTGATGCCTTGTGGGCCCCTCGTGGCTCCTTTTGACATAATTCCATTTCTAGAAATTCTCAAATATTCGAAAACCAACAGAGAGCCAGACGAGAAAACCCTACCGCCGCCGCAAGCCTCTGTTCTTCCGCGATCCCATCTGGAGGCCTTTTCTGGTACTCTGTCGGAGGGGGAATCGATCACGGAGGGCTTCTACATCAACCTTTCTGCCCTTCCGATGATGTTTGAGTAGTTTACCACAGACCTATGGGTCCATAGCTAGTAGGTAGATGGCTTCTTCTCTCTCTTTGATCTTCAATACAATGTTCTCCTCGATGTTCTTAGAGTTCTATCCAATGTAATCTTCTTTTGCGGTGTGTTTGTTGGGATCCGATGAATTGTGGGTTTATGATCAGATTATTCATGAATATTATTTGAGTATTCTCTGAACTCTTTTATGCATGATTGTTATAGCTTTGTATTTCTCTCCGATCTATCTGTTTGGTTTGGCCAACTAGATTGATTTATCGTGCAATGTGAGAGGTGCTTTGTGATGGGTTCAATCTTGCGATGCTCAATCCCAGTGACAGAAAGGGACATGACACGTATTTGTATTGTTGCCATTAAGGATAAAAAGATGGGGTTTAATCATACTGCTTGAGTTTACTTTGTCTACATCATGTCATCTTGCTTAAGGCGTTACTCTGTTTTATACTTAATAGCCTAGATGCATGCTGGATAGCGGTCGATGGGTGGAGTAATAGTAGTAGATGCAGGCAGGAGTTGGTCTACTTGTCTCGGACGTGATGCGTATATACATGATCATTGCCTTGAATATCGTCATAACTATGCGATTTTCTATCAATTGCCCAACAGTAATTTGTTTACCCACCATATGTTCTGTGCTCGAGAGAGAAGCCTCTAGTGAAAACTATGGCCCCCTGGTCTACCTTTATCATATAATAAAATCCAAAAATACCTTGCTGCAATTTATTTTCTTTTATTTTATTTTGCAATTTACTTTTTATCTATCACTATCAGAATTAATCCTTGCAAATAACCGCTAAGGGGATTGACAACCCTCTTATTTGCGTTGGGTGCAAGTGTTTGCTTTTGTGTGTGTAGGTGCTGCTAACGAGGTTCTGTGTGGTTCTCCTACTGGATTGCTAATCTTGGTTCTTAACTGAGAGAAATACTTATCTTTACTATACTGCATCATCCTCTCCTCTTCGGGGAAATACCAACGCAGTTTACAAATAGCAACACACGATGCCATCAACTCCGAGATGCCGCCATGAAGGGCACCGCCGGTGTGGGAGTGGAGCTGAGGCAGATTTATTCGTCCGGGCGCCGCTCCCACCACCCCAACGGTGCACTACGACCTACAAATCCAAACCCTAACTACAGAGCGGAGGAATGGGGTCCCCCTTCCTCCTGCCGCCGGAGCAGCCGGAGGGAGAGGGGGCCAGCGCCCCGGCTGGTGGAGATCGGTGGAAGGAGATCGCCTCCCTAGTCGCCTGGCTTGTGGCGGCGGCTAGGGTAGGGAAAACGTGTTCGTGGTCCCGGCCTTGCCGTTCAGCGACACCACAGCCATGGGAATCGTGGAATACGTTGGCGCGCGGCAGAATACGACTCGGAGACCTTACGTGCTAGCCCAGAGGCCGAAGGTTGACGACGTTGCCACCGCGCATGGGTTTCTCTCGAAGCTGACCGCACTCGTGCGTCCCGGCCGGCCGACTGTGCCACTCGCCGTGGACACCCGCATGTTCGTCGCCTACGGGGCTCGGCCTCCCCGACTGCTGGAAGGCGCAGAGGCGATGCAAGCGCAACCGGCCCGTGCTCGCGGGCAACATGAACAACGCCTCCTTCGTGCTTCCCACCACCGTGGTCGTCCTCGAGGCGCATTTCAGGAACATGTCCGGGATGTTCACGCACGACTTCCCTGCCAAGCCCCCAGTGGCGTTCGACTACACCAAACCACCCAAACGGTTGCGATTCACGGCCAAGTCCACCAAGGTGAAGACGCTGAGGTACAATGCGACGGTGGAGATGGTGCTGCATAACACGGCGCTGGTTGCGCGGGAGAGCCACTTGATGCACCTCCACGGCTTCAACTTCTTCGTGCTCGCGCAGGGGTTCGGCAACTTTCACGAGCCCGCCGCCGTGAAACGATACAACCTCGTCGACCCTCAGCAGCTGAACACTATTGCCGTGCCGGTCGACGGCTGGGCAGTCATCCGCTTCGTCGCCAACAACCCTGGTACGTGCACGCTGGCTGGATAGATCAATGTACAGAGTACAGACAAAAGAGTGCGAGCATACCTGAGGATAATGCATGGTCTCTGCAGATTCTGACATAGTGACATGTGTTTATTGTTAGACTATGTGGTTACTGTAGTGGTTTTGTCACGGCAGATGTCCTCGTGAAAGGACTTAGTCGTGAGGCCATCGCAGTTGTGTGGAAGCTTGAACGGGGTTGAGCGGAAAAGAGAGACACGAGTTTACCCAGGTTCGGCCCCTCACGGTGGAGGTAAAAGCCTACTCCTGCTTGATTGATATTACTCTGGATCTCGATTACAAGGGTGCGGATTCGCTAACCTAGCTTTCGAGAGATTGCAACTTAGTCTTTTAGTCCCAGGGGCTCCCCTTTATATAACAGGCCGAGTCCCTGGTTTTACAGAAGAATCCGGGTCGTACTGTTAACCCGTATCTTAGTCTAATTCCTATCTATCTTGTCTTCCAAGTTTTTCCTTCACCTGGGCCTTCTGCTTGAGTAGGCCTGCTTGCTTCCGTACGAGCCGGCCTGCAGCCGGGTCATCTTACGGACCTTCTATCATTTCCTTGTCGCGCCACCAAGACACGGAGAATTGTATGGCCCATAGTGCCTTTAGGCCCTTGCCGGATCATACCCTGAGCTGGGTTATGGGCGCGGGGAATATCCCCAACATTAGCCCCTAATTTAGCTTGGATTTATCCATGGTAAACTTTATTTCTGAAAAACAAAGCAAGGAAATAAAAATGTAACAAGTTAAGCTCGGGTCTTATTTTCCACGCCGGCATCTTCTCATCCCCTCAGTCCTTGTCAGGTTTGCCTTTCCAACATCTGACCGGCTCAATCGTTTTGCCGGGTTGGGCAACTTATTCCACACTTAGCATTTTTCTGCCACTCCAGACCATGACATCACCTTGTTTGCTTCCGAAATACTCGCATGACATCACTAAGAATCTTTGATAAGATATGCTAAATCTCATCTGGCGCGAAAATCGAGGCGCCCCTTTAGCCTAAACTTACTGCGACTCCTGGGTTCTCGCGCCTGCCGTTTGGGGTTCTTATAAATATAGTACCTTACCCCAAGGCTCATGTTTTACTCTCGCTTCTTCTCACTTCTTCTTCCTCTCGCCTCCGACGAACCGTGCCATCTCGAGCTCGTCGCCGCTGAGATCAACCACATCGCCCACAGTAGCACCGCGACCAAAACTCATAGGAACACCGCCGCAACCACGCCAGCGACCTCAGATGCCTCCAAACTTCTTCTTAGATCTGTAAGCTCCGGATTCTGCCCTCGCTGTGTTCTTCCTCTATTCTTATCAGTTCATCACTGTTCTTAGGATAATGGAATGGTAGATCTAGTCTCCATAAATATTTAATCTATCAACTGACTGTTGCTTCCCCGGCTTCCTTAGCACTTCCTTAGATCCCCTCTGTAGTTGGGATGAATCATATTTGACATTATCTTCACAAACACTACCATGGCTAGGTCTCCTTTGTTTTCTTTTGTAGTCAGTTTACAGATCCAAACAGATTGTGCAATAACTGTTTGTAACACCATGACCTGGACTCTAGCCGTCCCTTGTTGAAATGGCGAATCATACTTACTCTCGTGCACCGGCTTGAAATGTCGCCGGCTCATAAATGTCCATGCATAGTTGAATCCTTGACTGTTTTGATAATCACAACCCGGCATTGTACCGGCTTGCCATTTACCTTCATAATTGTCATAACCCGGAAAACTTTTGGATGTTGCCGGCTTATACTTGTTTTTCATACTTTGTAGCTAAACCCTTACCAATTAAAACCATGGCCCCTAAAACCAACAAGGTGGTCAACTGGACCAAATCCAACATGTCTGAACTCAGATTGGAAAGCCTGGTGGATTCCAGGTTGCTTCCAACAAAAGAAGAAATAGAATGGCGTGCACCTGAGGAAGAAATCCATCCACAGCCAGGTCAAAACAAGATCATCATATTTGGCGATCATCTGGACAGAGGCTTCCGTCCCTCGGGTTCAAAGTTCTTCCGTGACATGCTTCATTACTTTGCCATCAGTCTTCAGGATCTTGGTCCTAACTCCATTCTGAACCTTAGCCAATTTCAAGTGTTCTGTGAGGTATACCTTCAGATTGAGCCGTCCATCAGCTTCTTCCAAGAGTTTTTCTACCTCAACCATGAGACAGATCATAAAGGAGGACCAAGCATAGAGCTTGGCGGGGTCACCATTCAAAGGAGAAAAAACTCAGCCTTTCCTGAAGTAAAATTGGCGAGTCATCCTAAGGGATGGCACAAAACTTGGTTTTACTACAAGGACACTTCCCCAGCACAACAACATCAGCTGCCGGTTTATAGGATGGATCGGCTTGATGCTTCCACCATATTCCCAGGCTTTGCCTCCAGGGTTGAAAGGGAAGCATTACAACCTCTGTACTCAAAGATCAATGCCTTGACTGCTCATGGCCTTACCGGCGTTGATCTGACCCGGACCTGGATGAGCTGGCGAATCCAACCCCTCAGCCTGAGGAACTGGCTCATGTATACTTACACAGGTGAGCTAGAAGATACATTGCGGTTCAGCCGGGTTAACCTACCAGCCAAGGAACTTTCAAAGTCCACCAAGAAATTACTTGGTGAACCTCGAGACACCATCGACCTTGTTGGGCTAGCTCCCTTCTTCGCAGGCAACCCGGCACCTGAAGTAAGTCGCCTTTCCTGTTTTTCTCTTGCTCTGCTTATAACTGCCTTGTTACCTTACTTAATTTACTGACCTTGTCATTTGTCCAGGAACATGCTAAATGGTGGAAGACTGAATCTCGAGTTCCCACTCCTCCCCAAGACGATGACGGAAAAGAGCCAGAGGATGAAGAGGAGCATGAGGTAGAACTCGATTCTCTTGGCCGTCTTTTTAATCAACTTGCTGATGCCACCTCTTCTCAGGAACAAGTTGAATCCAGTTGAGCCGGCGAAGCAGAGGTAACCTTGATTTCCTCAGATTTAGACTCAGAAAAATTTGGTCAAAAGAAAAATCGGGTCGCTGTCCGTAAAGTTCCATTTTCCCATCCATCTGCTCACTTGGACCGTCATTTATCTTTGAAGAAAATGCAGCATGCTGCAAACATGAAACGAAAGACCCAGAGCAGTTCAGGCGACTTGTCAGATGGAATCTCTCATGAAAGACCTGCTTGTCGAACCCGCCAAGAAGTTCCAACAAGTCCTACTTCAAGTCTCCCGCAAGCCGGCCTTTTTAAGCAGCCGCTACCGCGAGATGACCCGGCTTATCTGACCTCCCCTTCATCCGATGAATCAAGTGCCACCCAAGTGCCAGCTTTCACCATAAATAAGGGGTAAGACTAACTTTATTGTGCTTTTGAAACATATCCAATGATTAATATTCCTTCACTTCTTGTAGCGCCAAAGCCATCACAAAGAAGACAGCTGGCGGGTCTTCGGCGTCTACTGCGGGAAATGAGGAGGGCCCTTCTCAAAAGGTAGCAACAGATAACCCGGAAATCTCTGATGACCCGGTTATCAATCAGGAGCCGCCACAACAGGATATAACAGTGAGTCCTATTCGCACTTCCACTCCTCCCCCTATCGAGAAGGAGAAAGAAACTATAATAGCAGAGCAGCATTTTGAAAAAGCCCAAGACAAGGTGGTGGTGACTAGTGAGACCCAGAACACCCCACCAAGAATTTCAATGGCCTTGGCCAAAATCCTAGCCAAAGATGAGTCGCCAATCAAGGATAAAGGAAAGGCGAGTCTTGACTTCCAATCCTTTGATGACCAAGATGTCAATTCTTTGCATCAAACTTTTTTGGCCCGGCTGTCTGAGAGCCGGGATTCTGAAGCAACTATAATCAATAGCTTGAAGAGAAAATATGAGGTAAAGTTTGCTGCACCCTCATTTACTCGTATATATGTAGCCTCCAAATCTGAAGTAGAAAGTTATGAACTGCTTGAGACTTGCTTGAATTAGTTTGTAGACATATCTGTACTGCCAGTGTAGCCCCCAAGGGCTGGCTCAACATCACATGATGGGCCGGGTCTTCCAATATGCTGATAGTGAAAAAAAATGATAATGCATTAGCCCCCAAGTGCCATGTTGAATGCTTGCATCTTCATGGGACTTGATATAAAATAGGATAGAAGTGATTGATGTAGCCACCAAGTGCCGGGTCGATCGCCTGAGATGGCTCGGGACTTTCTATAAGATTTCTAATTTAAATGTTGTATGCAGGACATGTTAAACGAGGTCGAGTCACAAGCGGCCGGCTTTCAAAGGGATATGAAGAAAGAGAAGAAACTGCGAGAGAAAGCAGAACACCTATCCTTAGATTTTCACAAATCCTTACTCACAGTGACGGATACCCTAGAGAAGACCAAGGCTGTATTTGAAGAAGAAAGATCCGCCTTATTGAAGTGGGCAGAAGAGGCCGAGTCAAAGCTTGAGCCAGCAACCCAAGAGCTGCATACACTGAAAGGCCACATTACCAAGATGTGTTTGGCTATTTTTGGTAAGTGTAGCTCCTTGTAAACCGTAAGCCGTCAAATATTGTCGGGTTAACCTTATGATCAGGCTATTGACTCATATATTGTGTTAATAGGCAGAAGACAGCATAACGCTGTGGAACAACCACTAGTGAAATTGAAGGCCGTGTATACTTTCCTGCAGCAGTTGTATGTAGGCGGCTCGTACTGCATTATGGCAATCAAGAATACGGCACTGCCTGCACATATCTTGGACATGCTGAAAGAGCTGTCTACTGTACCTGAATGGATCCGGGAGTGGAAGAGGGCGGCTTGTCATCAGGGGGGCACGTATGCCCTTACACGTGCAAAGGCTTACTTACCGGAAATGGATCCGACTCAATTGGCAGAAGGGTTTCCAGAATTCAATGCTGGTGACACTCCTTTTACTAACAAGGAATAGCTGCATTGTGCGAAAGAGACCCGGGTGGCGGCGACTGCAATTGCGGAAGAACTAGACACCACCAAGTTCCAAGCCGGCTACTCAGAAGCCGGTCAACGCATAGATCCGCCCAATCCACAACCTGTTGACCTTACTTCTCCACGTAAGAAAAACTTTGCTCCTGACATGAACCCTGCAACTGTGATGAGGGCAGATTCAGTATTTGAAGCTTTGCAATCCATTCAGTGGCTGGCGGACGACCCCCAGACCTCAAAGGCAGAAGAGGCGGCTCCTAAAGACCAAGAAGAGCCGGCACAAGTTTACCCTGTAGGAGATATGCCCTAGAGGCAATAATAAATGTTATTATTTATCCCCATGTTCCTAATTAAGTTTATATTTCATGCTATAACTGCTATGATTCTCGAGTCTATAATAACCACGAGGCTCGGAGGAAGACTCATATACACGTGTGGAATAATGAACGATGAAATGTATTCCTAGTCTGGCCTCTAAGACTAGCTCAAGTTTTGCATGATGATCCTGTTTTCCTAATCATGGGCATGACTATGCCGGCAACTTTGAGGGCACAATGTTAGAAGAACACTTGTGTTGAATCGACCCGAATTGATATTATGCTATGCGATACATTCGTCACAAGTTAATGGTTAATAACACAAAGATGGTTTACATTTACATAATTCCTTAGACCATGAGAGTATCGAGTTTCTTCATACTTGCTTCATGAACTTTGAGGTTTGTTAAACGTCATCCGTAAATGGGTGGCTATTACGGTGGCTTACGGGTTCATGGGAAAGTGTGACATGGAACAAGATAGCTCAAGATTGGGATTTGCTCCTTCGACGATGGAGAGATATTCTCGGGCCCTCTCGGTGTTATGGTATCCATCATCGTCTGGCCAGACACAATGTGATTTGATCACAGGGATGCCGCAACACGGAAACGAGAAAAGAGAACAAAACCGGTAACGAGGTAACTGGCATAGTGGACAAGTTGTTGATCCACGGGGATGCAGATAAATCTCACCTCAGGTTTTGTAACATATCGCGAAGCAACGGGAATAGCACACGGCAACCGGAGGTTCACTCGAATATTTATTCATGTGGGTATAGGGGTCAATATGGGTGTCCACGGCTCCGATGTTGATCATTGATCGGAAAGTGTTCCGGGTCATGTCTATACTTCACCGAACCTATAGGGTCACGCGCTTAAGGGTCATCTATCTACTGAATACTAGACAGGGAGTCTGAGAGAAAGTCACCGGAAAAGTTTCGGAGACAACGGAAATGTTCCGGAGAGAACACCGGAATAGTTTCGGTAAAACTGAAAAGTTGTTTCAGAGTATACCATTAAGTCAAATTGGTTTCGGCACATGCCTGGAAATTCTTGGAGGGTGCCAGAATTGTTCTGGAAACTTGTGGGATTTTTCCGGGATAAAAATAGGAAATGTTCTGGAGCTGCCGGAACCGGTTTGGTTGCTTTTCGCAGATGAAAATCACTAATCTGGAATTGTTTTGGAACACGTCCAAAATCATTTTAGTGGGTACTGAAATTTTTCTAAGACCCACAGAAATATTTTTGGTTTTAACGGCCGTGGAAAAATATTTCTATGAATAGTGAAAAGTACTTTTTGGTTGCTTTTTGGAAAGCCACTTTTTGGGGCTTTTGCCAAAAGATCTTGGAGAAGGCTTGGGAGGGAAGGAACCCCTTTTTGTGGCTGAAATTTCAGCCCCTCCACCCCTCCTTCTCCTATAAATAGAGGTCGAGAGGAGCTCTCCACACTCACTCCAACTCTCTCACCAAATGGCATGCATGATCTGCCTTTCTTCTCTCCCTCACACGAAACAGTTTCGTAGAGCCGAAAGGCTGTCTGGGTTCCGGTGGGAACTAGTTCTGGATGGCAAAGCCATGCCGGATAGATGACACCGTATGTGTGCAACCCCGTAGAGAGGTCGTAGGTTCAATATTTTTGCCTGAGGGGCTGTTCGAGAGTGCCTCCCGAAGGGTTGTCCGAGTTACTGTCCGAGTTTCGAGGGTCCTCCCGAAGGGCTATCCGTGTCATCGTCCGGGGGACTGTCCGACCGCCTCCCGGAGGGCTGTCCGAGGGACTGTCCGAGGGGCAGACAAGGGAGTACATCCTCGCAGTTGGGAGGTTGTAAATCCAAGCTGCGGGGATCTGCACCGAGGATCTTCATCGAATCTACTTCCGTTGCGCCACGAGCCGGTAACGATCAGATCCAAACCTTGTATGCATCTCCATAGTGATCCTGGGGGTGCTCGCTGTACCGGTTTTTTTTCCTGTCACGTTCCCCTATAGTGGCATCATGAGCCGTGCTATGCGTAGATGCAGGTTACGATCTAGAATACATAGAGATGTATGGGTGTTGCACAATATTATTTTGTAGTAGATGAGTTCTATTGTTGAAAATTATTTGTGCGGGTAGCAGATGAAATCTGTTACCCGATGTTCTTGTTACTTCCCTGAAATTTGCGTATTTCTGATCTTGATAACGGCATGGTGGAGTTTCAAAGTTCTGGCAATCCGCGATCCTGATTGATCAACGAAGTGCTAACAGTTCGTTGAATTCCACCATAGTTAAAAGAAAGATGAAATTTCACAGACAAAAGGGCAATGCAGATATGATCTGCACGAGGGTCATGCGTATGATGAAGTTCAGTATGGGGCTCGAGATTTTATTATCTCGTGTTTCATACACCCCACAATGTTAATCTAGCGACTTAAATAAATCATGCTTGATGATAAACATTGGTAGCTGCGGTTTAAGTCAAAACCTTAGAAGCCACATAAAATAAATTTTTTCATAAACCGATTAGAGGCGTCTAACTTGGTTTTGCAGGATGTGCATGTGATGTGGTATAGCAGTTCTCATATTAATTCGATTATGTATGAGATGACTATATGATGTAAATTATTAACATGACCTGTGAGTCATGATTCGGCATGATGGCTGGAGCCATATGATTGTCACTTTAATGACCTACGTGTCAACCTTAAGTATTGCACTTATTTTATTCGCTATAGAGATAGCAATATTATCTGGTGCATCGACAAGGTGGTGGCAATCTTTGCGAAGGTGAACACTGACGCAAATGCCAAAGACGAAGAAATACAAGACTTCTTCGTCAGAAAGGGCTATACCATATCATGCTATTATGAATTGCCTGAGATGTTTGTCCCTTTGATGCATCCTTCTTGATTGTGTGATAGTCGCTTTTTATTAGGGTGATCTCTCACTAAAAATATCAAGTAGTTAGTGTTCTCCCAAGTGTAGCACCATCACGGCACCTATCTCTTCGGGGTATCACATGGATGCATGGGTACGAAAGATTAGAGAAGTGTGAGGCGGGTGAGTTGAGACCTCGCAGCAAGATCACTTGGTTGTCTTGACATTCCGGAGGATCGTCCTGAGCTCGGAACACGCCCATCGAAAGATGAACAAGAGTCACATAGAGATGTGATTGGCAAGTTGGCCTACCAAATGAAATTCTCGTCACTTGAGATGGATGCATCCTTGGCGTTGAATTGAAATTTGGGTCTTGTATCACTCACAATCAATTATGAGAGATATTGATTTGAGTGGGAGCGCACTATAGAATTAACTTGTTTAATTCTCTGTGCAATTAATTATGAACATTGTCTAAGTGTTATATGCATAATAGTTATAGAATAATGGCTCATGTTTCCACCTTCTCTATTAAAATTGTATAGCTGTTAAATATCTGGTTAAACTTTACGGTTGGTAACGTAATGTGAGGATTGTCCTCAAGAGTGCCAAGAAGGACTTTTGTCCTATCGCATGCTTTCGGTATTCTCCCGCTAATGCTATGGATGATGTGACTCTCATCCTTCGATCCAAAAGCTAGAATTCTGTTACGGTCAAGTGCAATATGTTTGCTTCCATGAGACCTGAACTTCAAAAGTTTGGGATAGTTATATGATATTCATGGAACTGAAAATTATTTTTAGATGCAGACAAAGGCTAAAAGATATGAGATATCCAAAGCAATGTTTGTTTGCAAACTATTAGTAAAAGTGTTTACTATGCATTAGACTAATACAAGAGGGATCCAGAAGAACGCCTGTCATGAAATGAAGGTGAATAAAACAGTAACTTAAAGAGAAAGGAAGTGTCCGAAGGGTGTTAGTGAAACTTACGCGCCTAGAAAGTCCGAGGCTGACGCCACTCTCAAAGTTGGGTGCTTCTTCTGAGAGTAGGAGAAATATTGAAAGTAAAACTGTTAGAAGTATAAAGGCAAAAAGAGAGAAGACTAAAATATCCAGCTCATGTATGAAAGTCATACAGGCTATTGATGTATAGAAGGCTGGTCAAAGAAATAGTTCTTGGGAATTATGATTAAACATGTTAATCACTGATTCTTGGGTATTGTGAGTTGGTCACAGAGATACCCGCTCGATTGCATTCTGTTGCGACTCGATGCAAGAACTACTATGGCCTAAAAGACTTGCCGGGAATGAGGTTTAGATACGCGCTGGGAACATAGTAAATGTTACTATACCTTCCGTCAGTGTATTACCTATGTATTTATTTTCATAATTCATTTTTGGAGTTTCATACACTCTAGCCCATTGCATAAAGTATATTGCAAGAAGGTTGTTCATAAGAGAACTTTTGATGTTCGGTGTTATGAATAACATAAGGGCCATACTTTCATTATGAATGAGATGTATGTTATGAATATTGATAATAATATATTACCTCTATATTTACTTTCATAATTCATTTTAGAGTTTTATACACTCTAGCTCATTTGCATAATGTTTGTTGCAAGAGTGTTGTTCATAAAAGAATAATTGTTGTTCAGTATTATGAATAACATAAGGGCCATACTTCCATCAAGGATGGGATGTATGTTATGAATATTGATGGTAATATGATACATCCATAACACTGACGCTAAATGTCGCAAGACTAAAAGAATACCACATATATGTGGCACTGAATTTGATCACATTGGAGAAACTCGCATGGAGAAATTCCATTATGATGGAATTTAAAGTTGTTTGATTATGAATCATCTGACACTTGCAACTTTCGTCCGAAAAGTGAAGTGACTGAAATACCGTTCACAGGCCATAAGGAACGAGCAACAAACTTATTGGTGATCATACATTATGATGTGTGTAGTCCAATAAAGGTTATTGCTAGCAGTGGATTTGTCTATCTTCAAAAATGACTCAAGTAGATATATGGATATTTGCTTGATGAGACGTAAGTCTGGATCTTTTGAAATCATCGAAAGGTTTTCAACATGAAGTAGAAATTATTGTAACAAGAAAGATTATGTTTCTACAAATTAGATTGCGAAAATGAATATTTGAGTTACAAGTTTAGCGAATGTCTGATGAGTTGTGAAAAGAGTTTCATAACTTACACCTCCCGGAACACCACTGTGTGTGGAATGTCCGTGAAGATGTAATCAAACCATTTATGACATGGTGAGATCAAAGATGACATAAATCAATTTGCCATTATCCCTTTTAAAAGTAATGCTTTAGAGACTGCGGCTTTTACACTGAATAGAGCGCCATCAGATCTGTTGAAATGATGCCATGGTATGGTACGCCCAACCATGTTATGTCTTTTCTTAACATTTGGAATATGGGGCTTGTGTAAAATATTTATAAACCTATTCCAAATCAGACAAGTGCTACTTTGTAGGTTATCCTAATTTATTGGGTATTCCTCCATCACTATATCGAGGCAAAAATGTTTGCCACAAAGAGCGATATGATTTTGAAGAAAATGGTTCTTGCAAAAAGGTGAGTGGGAGGACAGTGCAACTCGATGAGATAATAGTATCTTCGTCATCAGGTCAAGAGAAAGAAACCTTGGAAGTGATTCTAGAGTTTCCTACTATGACTGATACGGAAGCCTCTACATGAGATGTATGGACTTTGGTCGAACTTGCAGCTGAACCACGTAGGCAAAACTCGTGCAAACCTCTCAGGTGCGCAGACAAGATATTGTTGCTAGACAACAATATACCTACGATACACAAGGAAGCGTTGATGGGCCCTGACTCCGGAATTGGCTAAATGCCAATATAATCAGAGATAGTTTCCATATAAATGATTCAAGATTTGATCTTGATAAACCCTTCGGAAGACTTGAAGTCTAACGAATATTTATGGAACTATAAACTGATACAGATAAAAATGTTTTATCCATAAAGCTCGACTTGTTGCGTATAACAAATTCAAGGAATTGACTACGGCGATATTGTCTCTCCGTAGCGATGCTTAAAGTCGGTTCGGGTTAAACTAGCAATTGATACATATTTCAATCATGAGATATGTAACATGGATGCCAAAAGGATTTCCATAAAATGGAAATGCTACCTAGGACTTGCATGTGATATAGTCCAAGGTATTTTGTCTATCCAGAGGATGCTAGTGAGTATGCAAACTTCAGAGTTCCAACGATGGACAGAAGAGAGCAAAATGGAGTTGGAATCTTCGTTTTTGATGAAATAGTCAAAAGAGTTTGATTTCATCAAATGGATAATGAAGATGCTTGTGGTTACAAGAAAGTAAGTGGGAGCATAATAATATTTCTGAAAACCTTGTGTGCTTGACACATTTTTGATTGGAAATAATATAAATTTCTTGACATGAATTAGCACTTCATTGAAAAATAGTTTCTTCAATGAAGAGCTTGGGCTAAGTAGCCTTGATATTAGGCATACTTATCTACGGAGATAGAATTGCCTAATGGGGCTAAGCCAAAATACATATTGACAAAATGCTAAAACAGTTTAGCATTAAAATGCCAAGGAGTGTGAGGGTGTCCCGGATTAGGGGGTACTCGGGCTGCCGGCCTGTCTCTCGTTGGCCGGACTAGTGGGCCACTCTTTACTCATCAAAGGAAGGCCAGATTGTGGGCAACCCCGTGCACCGGAAGGAAACCTCCGAAGACTTGGCGTCTCCTCCAAGAAATAATTAGCGGCATGTTATCCCCTGATGGCAACCGACCATGTGTAACCCTAGGTCCCTCTGGTGTCTATATAAACCAGAGGGTTTAGTCCGTAGGAGGATCATCACAGCCACCTAGGGTTTAGCTCATTCGATCTCGAGGTAGATCAACTCTGTAACCTTCGTACAATCACATCAATACAATCTAGCAGGACATAGGGTTTTACCTCTTTGAGAGGGCCCGAACTTGGGTAAATCGCTGTCTCTATGATCCCTGTTACTCATTGATTCCAGGATCCACAGCTCGGACCCCCTACCCGAGATCTGCCGGTTTTGGTACCGACATTGGTGCTTTCATTGAGAGTTTCGCCGGTGGATCACCAAGGATCAATGGCTCGCCTTGTCATCAGCGATGGCATCCGCAGCGGGGACATCTTCGTCCCCGGTTAGCTTTTCACGTTCGGCAGCATTGTGCTGCATGTCGACCCGACCGGTCACCTCGACCAGGTCGACAGCTTCGCCCCTGAGCAGGAAATCAGGTTCGGCAGCCTAGAGTACGTCGCCGATTCTCAGGGCGATCTAGTCCTTACTGGGTTCTCGGCTTTACCTGAGGAGCCTAATGATCCCAAGGCCTTAACCTCGGAATCTCTCCTCGGCCTCGTCTCTGGGCCAGACCTTTGTTCGGATCTGGTGAAAGGATCGATATGGTTGACTAGAGGGGGTGAATAGGCAACTACCAATTTTTCGCTTTTCTTAGCAAATTAAGGTTAGCAACAAAGTAGGTTGTCTAGACGTGCAACTAGGTGAGCAACCTATATGATGCTAACAATAACAACACAAGCAAGCGAAGGATACAATACAACAATAGCTTGCACAAAGTAAAGGTAAGAAGTAACCACAAGTGGAGCCGGTGAAGACGAGGATGTGTTACCGAAGTTCCTTCCCTTTAGGGGGAAGTACTTCTCCGTTGGAGCGGTGTGGAGGCACAATGCTCCCCAAGAAGCCACTAAGGCCACCGTATTCTCCTCATGCTCTCGCACAATGCAAGATGCCATGATTCCACTAGTGGTGCCCTTGAAGGCGGCAACCGGACCTTTACAAACAAGCTTGAGGCTCTCTCCACAACTTAATTGGAGGCTCCCAACACCACCACGGAGCTTCACCACAATGGAATGTGGCTCCGAGGTGACCTCTTCCGTCTAGGGTGCCCAAACACCCAAGAGTAACAAAATCCACACAAGAAAGTATGGGGGAATCAAATTTCCTTTGGTGGAAGTGTAGATCTAGGTCTCCTCCTTCAATCCCTAGCAAATCAACAAGTTTGAGTGGCTAGAGAGAGAGATTGGGCAAGAAAGCTTGAAGGGCAACAATGGAGGGGAGAGAGAGGCAAGAGGTAAAAGGTAGGTGGGGGAACCACCTACTTATATAGTGCCCCCAAATTCCAACTGTTACAGCAGTTTTTACACTGCAGCGGTACAACCGCTTGGAGCATCGGTACAACCGGTAATCACGGGTTCCCACTGCAGAAATGCCCCAGGCGGTACAACCGGTGGAGCCACCGGTAGTATCGGTTGGCCGGAGCCAACCAGTAACTACCGCTCCACCACCGCCCAACAACCGCCTCCTATACAGAAGGGGTTCACCCCATAGCGGTGGTTGTGCCGGTGCAACCGCCCGAGCAGCGCTCCTGTGGCGGCTAAGTCCGGAGCGGTACAACCGCTCTAGACAACGGTAGTACCAGTTCGCCAAAGCCGTCCGGGAACTACCGGGCCACCACCGCCCAGCCACAGCTCCACATACAGAAGGGTTCCGGTAGTGGAGCAGTGCAGGGCCGGAACAACCGCTCAAGCGGTACAACCGCTGGGCACTAAAACCACTGCCACAGAAAGACTTTGAGGACCTCTCTCCTCGAACGGAAGGATATATAGTGGGTGCAATAGAATGTGTACGTGCATTGATTCACCCAGTACCTTCCGATGTGCATTCCCTCTTAATAGTGCAGATTTCCTACGACCAAAGAAATAAACGCGTCAGAAACTCCGTCTTCGATCTTTTCCGTCCTGAGGGAAAGCCTAACCGTCTTGCGCCAATTAAGGTGTACCTGAATAAACTAGGGCGCACAATTAGTCCATAAGTGCATTGTCTTCATCACTAAAACCCTAAGGTGGGAAATGCCCTAACAATCTCCCCCTTTTTGGTGGATGATGACAACCACACGATTTGCACCGAAAGATCTAGAAAATATAGATGGGGCTCCCCCTACATGTGAGCAGTATTTTGATTTTGCTTTTGGAATGCAAAATGCTCATATTAGGATCAATGCTCCCCCTAGATTTTATAGACCAACCAATGACTGCAAATGAAATGAATATACAACAGGCATGCATTTGCAGGAACATGAAGTAGAGCAATAGATAAGGGTAACAATAATAAGCACGCTCTACAAACATACGAGACAAGATATAAAAGCATAAGATAGATAGAATGGGATCGCATGTCTCACACCATGCACTAAGTTCTCCACTCATGACAAGTTCACAAACCAAACCAACTCGAAGCACAAAGGATCAACTGACACACAAAGCAAATGCAAATAAAACCCATGCAAATCCCGAGACCTAATAGAACTCTCTCCCCCTTTGGCATCAAGACACCTAAAAGGAAAAGAGCGATGCTAACGCCCCAGAGCTCAGTAGTCCTCCTCTGACTCCTCGGTCTCCTCTGGATCATCACCATCAGATGTCTCTGGATCATCATCAGCAGATGCCTCTGGATCTTCCTCCTCCATGATATCATCCGCGGCGACGACAGCAGAGGTAGAGGTAGCAGGATGGCCTCTGGTAGCAGGACGGTCAGGGGCCTCATCGTCAGACCACGTGCTGTTCTCGAAGACCCACTTGTCCTCTGGAGTGATGCTCTTCTCAGATCCACTGTCCACCTGCATGTTGAGGTGCCTCATCATCTCGATCTATCTGCGTCTGGCCTTCTTCTCATTCACATGAGCCTCATAGAGCTTCTTCTGGATGTGAGTCTGCAAGCAAAAGGTCTTCTTCACCGTGGCTGTGAGCTTAGCAACCCAGGAGGGCTTGGCCCCAGCCTCCAGCTCAAAGTCCTCATCACTAGAGGTGGCATACACATCCTCGGGATCATCAGCAGGATAGCGAGGCTCAGCATGTTTCTTCTTCCTCAACTACTTCACCTCATGCATAGTGAGGTTGTCTGGAGATGTAAGAGGCTCTCCTGGCCTGCGGACCTCCCATACAGAGTTCAGGAAGCACATGACAAATGGAGCATATATGGGTACCTTGCGATGCATGACCATGCTATACATCTCCTCCCACAGCCACTTGGAGACATCAAAAGTGGCACCAGACCCCACCTTGGTCTTCATAGCCACCAATAGATCCACCAGATATCCATAGATCTCATCCTGATTCCCGACCTTGGGAAGCAGCACATTGCGGAACACACGATGCATAATGTCATAAACCTTCTCAAGATCCTTGGACTCACCAATGACTCCAGGTCCTCGGATGTATAGGGGGGCAAGCTTCTCCTTGGGCATGGGATGGGCACGGTCATGAGGACGGATGCCACCATTCCCTTCCAAACCGGTATCATCATAGCCTAGAGCATTGCAGAAGGCTCTCCAAGGCACCTGAAAGAACTCATCACGGCACATGAAGGATAGAGTACGAGCATCATCGGTGCCGAAGTGAACCGTGGCATAGAACTGATGGATAAGCTGCACATCAAAGTCACAGTTGATAGACATGAGCTTGACCAAGTCAAACTCCTCACACAGAGCAAAGGCCTCTCTAAAATAGTCCATGTTGTTCCTCCAGTGATCAAGGTCAATTGTCCACTGCTTGGTGTACCTATTCTTGTTGTGCTCAAAAAGCTCATGCACAATCCTCACTTGCATCTCGTTCCTGAACTGAGGTGTGCTCCAACGAGGATGAACTGGAACCTCATAGGGATTCTGCAAATGGAACTTATCCCAATCATGTTGCTTCCACCTGTGCATCGGAATGGCCGCACGTTGCTTGGCAGCAGTAGACTTTTCACGGCGGGTGGGCTTGGTGGGAACCACCACCTCCTGCTCTTGCACATTGTCATCAGGACGCTTGCTCCTACGGACTCTCTTTCTGGTCTTCTGACGAGGAGCAGAGTGAGAACCAGAGCCACCTGCACACACACACACGGGAAGCACACAAGATACCCAGCACAGATGAGAGGAATGTACACAAGAATAGAGGAATGTATTACATGTAAGTGGAGAGAAGAAGAAACAGTACACACAGGTTCAGTAAAGCCGGTTGTACCGGTCATCCTAGCGGTAGTACCGCTCGGGCGGTTGTACCGCCCAATCGAGCGGTTGTACCACCGATAGCGGTTCCACACACTAAGGAGAATAGGCACAAATCTAAACTGAATCTAGATGCAATATTTCTACTTCTAACTATCTACAAGCAATAGAGGCATACAATAGGATCTCTTCCACCCAATAGTTTAGCCAAAAATGCGGGAGTACATGTAATGCCCTAGATAGATGGATTCAAAGTTTGAAACCAAAAGCAAGAGAAAAAAGGGGCATTACCGGCATCCATGGGAAGAGATCGGGGAGGAGACGGCCTCCACGGAGCAGATTCGATGAGGAACCGACAGATTCGAAGCACCGGAGGGCACTCCGGGGCAATGGGGACAGCAACCGGCGGCAGTAACAGGAGAAGAGGACGGGCACGAAGGGGAAAAAGAGAAATCCCTTCGGCCCGCGCCCTTATATACCTGCGCAGACCGCGGAGCAGTTGTACCACTCCTAAGAGCGATTGTACCGCCCCCTGGTACTACCCAGTGGTTAGGGGCGGTACTTCCGTCACCTGACAGGCAGCGATAGTACCGCTCCAAACCGCCCGGTAGCACCGGCCGGAAGCCCAGGTCAAGACCCAAGCGGAAGAACCGCTAAGTTTGACCGATTGAACCGCCGGGACGCTACAGCCAACTGGCAGGGTGGTAGAACTGCCCTGACCACTGGTTGTACCGCCCGGTTACTGCCACCCATGCCAAGATAGCAACTTGTGTACATTTGGAGCAGAATGTTTAATGGGTAGAGGAGGCTTGGGATGGAAACTTGTCACTGAATTATGGTGAAGTAAACTCCAAGAGTGCAAGAAGCAAATGATAAAGGCCAACACTTGGAGTATACAAACACCTAGGACCTAAAGGGAAAACTAGCAAGGCAAATAAGATCCAAAGGAGAACCAAACCTCCACAAAGAGAGGAGGGGCAGTGGCCGAAGCCACCTATGTTTGAGTCAATTGGTATGGCACCGCGAAGATTTTAACCTTGGGTCCATGACCACAACTCATCTTTGAAGCACTAGTACCATAAAAAATGGCTAATATGAAAGATTGTGTTTATTTATGCATAATAGGGGGAGGGAGAGTTCATTGAGAGAACAACACTCCCCCTAAATCCATGCCTACATCTAGAACAAGATATTCATGATGAATGCGGTGGGGTGTGACGAGATTCAAGACACGTTGCTCGAATCAATGATATTTAGCTCATGCCTTAACTCGCGAAATTTTGCTTCATCCAATGGCTTCGTGAAAATATCCGCTAGTTGCTCTTGAGTTCCAACATGAATAATATCAATCTCTCCACGCTTGACATGATCCCGGATGAAGTGATGACGAATCTCAATGTGCTTCGTCTTGCAATGTTGCACCAGGTTGTAGGAGATCTTGATTGCACTTTCATTGTCACAGAAAAGAGGCACTTTGTCACAAGTGACACCGTAATCCTTTAAAGTTTGCCTCATCCATAGCAATTGTGCACACTTGCGGCGGCTACATACTCGGCCTCGGTGGTGGAGAGAGACACACAATTTTGCTTCTTCGAAGACCAACTCACCAAAGAGCGACCAAGGAATTGGCACCCTCCAGAGGTTGACTTCCTATCCACACGGTCTCCCACCCAATCCGAGTCCGAATATCCCATGAGATCAAAACTTGCTCCTTTGGGGTACCATAAGCCAAAGTTTGGGGTATGAGCCAAATATCGAAAGATTCGCTTGACCGCCACAAGGTGACTTTCCTTAGGCGCGGCTTGAAACCGTGCACACATTCCCACACTCAACATGATATCCGGTCTAGATGCACAAAGGTAAAGCAAGGATCCAATCATAGAACGATATACCTTTTGATCCACCACTTTACCATTGGGATCAATGTCGAGTTGGCACTTGGTAGGCATTGGAGTCTTGGCCGGTTTGACAACTTCTAGCTTGAATCTCTTGAGCATGTCTTGGGTATATTTGGCTTGGTTGATGAAGGTTCCTTCTCTTATTTGCTTGACTTCGAATCCAAGAAAGAACTTCAACTCTCCCATCATAGACATCTCAAACTTCTCGGTCATGAGTGCGGCAAACTCATCATTGAAAGCTTTGTTAGGAGAGCCAAAGATAATATCATCAACATATAGTTGGCATATGAACAAATCCCATTTAACCCTCTTAGTAAAAAGAGTGGGATCGATTATCCCAATTTCAAACCCACGGTCTTGCAACAACTCGATAAGGTGCTCATACCACGCACGTGGGGCTTGTTTAAGGCCATAGAGTGCCTTATCGAGTTTGTATACATGATTGGGGAACTTGGGATCCTCGAACTCCGGGGGTTGTTTGACATATACCAACTCATTAAGAGGACCATTAAGAAATGCACTTTTCACATCCATCTGTTGCAACTTAAAATCATGATGAGATGCATATGCAAGCAACATATGAATAGATTCAAGACGAGCAATGGGAGCAAAGGTTTCACCATAGTCGATACCCTCGACTTGGGAGTAGCCTTGTGCCACCAATCTTGCCTTGTTTTGAGTGACAACACCGTTCGTATCTTGCTTGTTCTTGAAGATCCATTTGGTTCCTATGACATTATGATTCTCCGTTGGCCTTGGCACCAATGTCCACACTTTGTTGCGCTCGAAGTTGTTGAGTTCATCATGCATGGCTTCAAGCCAATCCGTGTCCTCGAGCGCCTCATGTACCTTTTGGGGTTCAACACAAGAACGCATGATGCTCACAAAAGTTTGTTAATTGTCTATGAGTGGTTACCCCCTTCTTTAAGCTTCCATAAACATTCTCCAAGACGTGTTGTTAACGCGTGAGTTTGGAAGCAATCTTGGCGGCACGACGCTCCAATAGTTCCTCCGAGGTCACTTGAGGAGGATCATCTTGAGTATCTTGAGCGTCATCTTGAGCTTGCTCTTGATCTTGAGCTTGCTCGGTGTCGTGATCTTGATCTTGGCCATCATTTGATGCATCACCATCATCTTGAGGATGATCTTGCCCTTGATCTTGATCACTTGGTTGAGGGCCTTTGGTTTGTTCTTCGAAAGCGTGTGGGTCAATGGTTGGTGATGGGGGGGGGGGGGGGGGGGGGGGGGGGGGGGGGGGGGGGGGGGGGGGGGGGGGGGGGGGGGGGGGGGGGGGGGGGGGGGGGGGGGGGGGGGGGGGGGGGGGGGGGGGGGGGGGGGGGGGGGGGGGGGGGGGGGGGGGGGGGGGGGGGGGGGGGGGGGGGGGGGGGGGGGGGGGGGGGGGGGGGGGGGGGGGGGGGGGGGGGGGGGGGGGGGGGGGGGGGGGGGGGGGGGGGGGGGGGGGGGGGGGGGGGGGGGGGGGGGGGGGGGGGGGGGGGGGGGGGGGGGGGGGGGGGGGGGGGGGGGGGGGGGGGGGGGGGGGGGGGGGGGGGGGGGGGGGGGGGGGGGGGGGGGGGGGGGGGGGGGGGGGGGGGGGGGGGGGGGGGGGGGGGGGGGGGGGGGGGGGGGGGGGGGGGGGGGGGGGGGGGGGGGGGGGGGGGGGGGGGGGGGGGGGGGGGGGGGGGGGGGGGGGGGGGGGGGGGGGGGGGGGGGGGGGGGGGGGGGGGGGGGGGGGGGGGGGGGGGGGGGGGGGGGGGGGGGGGGGGGGGGGGGGGGGGGGGGGGGGGGGGGGGGGGGGGGGGGGGGGGGGGGGGGGGGGGGGGGGGGGGGGGGGGGGGGGGGGGGGGGGGGGGGGGGGGGGGGGGGGGGGGGGGGGGGGGGGGGGGGGGGGGGGGGGGGGGGGGGGGGGGGGGGGGGGGGGGGGGGGGGGGGGGGGGGGGGGGGGGGGGGGGGGGGGGGGGGGGGGGGGGGGGGGGGGGGGGGGGGGGGGGGGGGGGGGGGGGGGGGGGGGGGGGGGGGGGGGGGGGGGGGGGGGGGGGGGGGGGGGGGGGGGGGGGGGGGGGGGGGGGGGGGGGGGGGGGGGGGGGGGGGGGGGGGGGGGGGGGGGGGGGGGGGGGGGGGGGGGGGGGGGGGGGGGGGGGGGGGGGGGGGGGGGGGGGGGGGGGGGGGGGGGGGGGGGGGGGGGGGGGGGGGGGGGGGGGGGGGGGGGGGGGGGGGGGGGGGGGGGGGGGGGGGGGGGGGGGGGGGGGGGGGGGGGGGGGGGGGGGGGGGGGGGGGGGGGGGGGGGGGGGGGGGGGGGGGGGGGGGGGGGGGGGGGGGGGGGGGGGGGGGGGGGGGGGGGGGGGGGGGGGGGGGGGGGGGGGGGGGGGGGGGGGGGGGGGGGGGGGGGGGGGGGGGGGGGGGGGGGGGGGGGGGGGGGGGGGGGGGGGGGGGGGGGGGGGGGGGGGGGGGGGGGGGGGGGGGGGGGGGGGGGGGGGGGGGGGGGGGGGGGGGGGGGGGGGGGGGGGGGGGGGGGGGGGGGGGGGGGGGGGGGGGGGGGGGGGGGGGGGGGGGGGGGGGGGGGGGGGGGGGGGGGGGGGGGGGGGGGGGGGGGGGGGGGGGGGGGGGGGGGGGGGGGGGGGGGGGGGGGGGGGGGGGGGGGGGGGGGGGGGGGGGGGGGGGGGGGGGGGGGGGGGGGGGGGGGGGGGGGGGGGGGGGGGGGGGGGGGGGGGGGGGGGGGGGGGGGGGGGGGGGGGGGGGGGGGGGGGGGGGGGGGGGGGGGGGGGGGGGGGGGGGGGGGGGGGGGGGGGGGGGGGGGGGGGGGGGGGGGGGGGGGGGGGGGGGGGGGGGGGGGGGGGGGGGGGGGGGGGGGGGGGGGGGGGGGGGGGGGGGGGGGGGGGGGGGGGGGGGGGGGGGGGGGGGGGGGGGGGGGGGGGGGGGGGGGGGGGGGGGGGGGGGGGGGGGGGGGGGGGGGGGGGGGGGGGGGGGGGGGGGGGGGGGGGGGGGGGGGGGGGGGGGGGGGGGGGGGGGGGGGGGGGGGGGGGGGGGGGGGGGGGGGGGGGGGGGGGGGGGGGGGGGAAGCGATCTCTCCCAAATCAGGCAGAGGCCCGAGGAAACAGTACATCATTACTGGGCCAGATTCCTCCTGGTTATGAACAGGATAAAGGATTGCCGCGAGGGAGACGCAATCTCAATTTTCTGCAGTAATTGCACGGACGAGGGAATCCTTAACGCCGTAAGTCGTCGTGATATTACACGCTTCGCTGACTTGGCGTCCATAGTACAAAAATACTGTGCGATGGAAAGCGCCTGGAAAACCGAAATAAAATTTTGGGATAATCCGGCCTTGAATAGTAATCCCGTCCGAACTAAGAGGGTGCATCATCATAGGACACCCGGGATAAACACCAAAAAGCCAAAACCCTCTACAGGGCATGGAACCGTACTGGAAAGGTGGCTTGATGGACCCTGTAGAATTCACAGTACAGAGGACGCCACACCAACTCACAGCCTTAGAGCATGTTGGATACTCCGGCAGGTGGCCAAAATTGGCGAGGACCTCTTAATTCTGGAGGCCGCAGAAAGCCAGCCCGAGGACACCAGTACCGTTCTCACAGTCTTCGAGACTTTCGCATCAAACAATATGCGAAAAAGAACACTCCGCAGCCTCGCCGAAGTCTATCAAGTTGCAACAATAAATCCATGGAGCGACACTGCTATTACCTTCAACGCAAGTGATGAACCTAGATTCCGAACAGCCCGAGCACCAGCCGCATTGGTCCTCAGTCCCATAGTGGACGGCTTTCGCCTCACCAAGGTGCTCATGGATGGAGGCAGCGGACTGAACCTCATTTATGAGGAAACCCTTCAAAAAATGGAAATAGACTGGAACCGCGTCGAGCGAAGCAGCACAACCTTTAGAGGAATAATCCCCAGTCGGGAAGCGCGCTGCACAGGAAAAATCACACTAGATGTGGTGTTCGGCACGCCGGATAATTACAGGTCCGAAGAAGTCACGTTTCAGGTGGCCCCGTTCAAAAGCGGATATCACGCTTTACTAGGGCGGGAAGCATTCACAATCTTCCAAGCAATACCCCATTACGGGTACATGAAGCTTAAGATGCCCGGGCCGAATGGAATTATCACTCTAGCTAGTGATCCGGACATAGCACTCCGCGCCGAAAACAAGACGGCCGCATTAGCCCTTGAGGCGCTATCCGAAGCCTTAGTGGGGGGGGGGGGGGGGGGGGGGGGGGGGGGGGGGGGGGGGGGGGGGGGGGGGGGGGGGGGGGGGGGGGGGGGGGGGGGGGGGGGGGGGGGGGGGGGGGGGGGGGGGGGGGGGGGGGGGGGGGGGGGGGGGGGGGGGGGGGGGGGGGGGACCCTGATGCAGACGCCGCACTGCGAGAGTTCCTACGAGAGAACTGGGACATCTTCGCCTGGCACCCTTCAGACATGCCAGGGATCCCACGCAGGCTGGGGGGGGGGGGGGGGGGGGGGGGGGGGGGGGGGGGGGGGGGGGGGGGGGGGGGGGGGGGGGGGGGGGGGGGGGGGGGGGGGGGGGGGGGGGGGGGGGGGGGGGGGGGGGGGGGGGGGGGGGGGGGGGGGGGGGGGGGGGGGGGGGGGGGGGGGGGGGGGGGGGGGGGGGGGGGGGGGGGGGGGGGGGGGGGGGGGGGGGGGGGGGGGGGGGGGGGGGGGGGGGGGGGGGGGGGGGGGGGGGGGGGGGGGGGGGGGGGGGGGGGGGGGGGGGGGGGGGGGGGGGGGGGGGGGGGGGGGGGGGGGGGGGGGGGGGGGGGGGGGGGGGGGGGGGGGGGGGGGGGGGGGGGGGGGGGGGGGGGGGGGGGGGGGGGGGGGGGGGGGGGGGGGGGGGGGGGGGGGGGGGGGGGGGGGGGGGGGGGGGGGGGGGGGGGGGGGGGGGGGGGGGGGGGGGGGGGGGGGGGGGGGGGGGGGGGGGGGGGGGGGGGGGGGGGGGGGGGGGGGGGGGGGGGGGGGGGGGGGGGGGGGGGGGGGGGGGGGGGGGGGGGGGGGGGGGGGGGGGGGGGGGGGGGGGGGGGGGGGGGGGGGGGGGGGGGGGGGGGGGGGGGGGGGGGGGGGGGGGGGGGGGGGGGGGGGGGGGGGGGGGGGGGGGGGGGGGGGGGGGGGGGGGGGGGGGGGGGGGGGGGGGGGGGGGGGGGGGGGGGGGGGGGGGGGGGGGGGGGGGGGGGGGGGGGGGGGGGGGGGGGGGGGGGGGGGGGGGGGGGGGGGGGGGGGGGGGGGGGGGGGGGGGGGGGGGGGGGGGGGGGGGGGGGGGGGGGGGGGGGGGGGGGGGGGGGGGGGGGGGGGGGGGGGGGGGGGGGGGGGGGGGGGGGGGGGGGGGGGGGGGGGGGGGGGGGGGGGGGGGGGGGGGGGGGGGGGGGGGGGGGGGGGGGGGGGGGGGGGGGGGGGGGGGGGGGGGGGGGGGGGGGGGGGGGGGGGGGGGGGGGGGGGGGGGGGGGGGGGGGGGGGGGGGGGGGGGGGGGGGGGGGGGGGGGGGGGGGGGGGGGGGGGGGGGGGGGGGGGGGGGGGGGGGGGGGGGGGGGGGGGGGGGGGGGGGGGGGGGGGGGGGGGGGGGGGGGGGGGGGGGGGGGGGGGGGGGGGGGGGGGGGGGGGGGGGGGGGGGGGGGGGGGGGGGGGGGGGGGGGGGGGGGGGGGGGGGGGGGGGGGGGGGGGGGGGGGGGGGGGGGGGGGGGGGGGGGGGGGGGGGGGGGGGGGGGGGGGGGGGGGGGGGGGGGGGGGGGGGGGGGGGGGGGGGGGGGGGGGGGGGGGGGGGGGGGGGGGGGGGGGGGGGGGGGGGGGGGGGGGGGGGGGGGGGGGGGGGGGGGGGGGGGGGGGGGGGGGGGGGGGGGGGGGGGGGGGGGGGGGGGGGGGGGGGGGGGGGGGGGGGGGGGGGGGGGGGGGGGGGGGGGGGGGGGGGGGGGGGGGGGGGGGGGGGGGGGGGGGGGGGGGGGGGGGGGGGGGGGGGGGGGGGGGGGGGGGGGGGGGGGGGGGGGGGGGGGGGGGGGGGGGGGGGGGGGGGGGGGGGGGGGGGGGGGGGGGGGGGGGGGGGGGGGGGGGGGGGGGGGGGGGGGGGGGGGGGGGGGGGGGGGGGGGGGGGGGGGGGGGGGGGGGGGGGGGGGGGGGGGGGGGGGGGGGGGGGGGGGGGGGGGGGGGGGGGGGGGGGGGGGGGGGGGGGGGGGGGGGGGGGGGGGGGGGGGGGGGGGGGGGGGGGGGGGGGGGGGGGGGGGGGGGGGGGGGGGGGGGGGGGGGGGGGGGGGGGGGGGGGGGGGAGCACCAATGTCGGTGTCAAAACTGGCGGATCTCGGGTAGGGGGTCCCGAACTGTGCGTCTAGGCCGGATGGTAACAGGAGACAAGTGACACAATGTTTTACCCAGGTTCGGGCCCTCTTGATGGAGGTAAAACCCTACGTCCTACTTGATTAATATTGATGATATGGTTAGTACAAGAGTAGATCTACCATGAGATCAAGGAGGCTAAACCCTAAAAGCTAGCCTATGGTATGATTGTTGTATGATGAAGTTGTCCTATGGACTAAAACCCTCCGTTTTATATAGACACCGGAGAGGGTTAGGGTTACACAAAGTCGGTTACAATGGTAGGAGATCTTGAATATCCACATCGCCAAACTTGCCTTCCACGCCAAGGAAAGTCCCATCCGAACACGGGACGGAGTCTTCAATCTTGTATCTTCATAGTCCTGGAGTCCGGCTGAAGGTATAGTTCGGCTACCCGGACACCCCCTAATCCAGGACTCCCTCACCAAACATGGCAAGTACAATTACTTTTGAGCCTGATACAGAGGCGCCGCACACCCCCTCTGCTTCACTGATGAAGTAATGGAACATGAATTCCCAGAAGGGTTCAAACCCATGAATATTGAATCATATGATGGAACCACAGATCCCGCGGTATGGATTGAAGAATTTTTCTCCATATTCATATGGCCCGCGGCGATGATCTTCATGCCATCAAATTCCTCCCCCCTAAAACTCAAGGGGCCAGCCCGGCACTGGCTGAACAGCCTGCCTGAAAACTCCATTGGCAGCTGGGAGGACTTGGAAGAAGCCTTCCTTGACAACTCCCAAGGTACATATGTTCGACCTCCGGATGCCGACGACTTAAGTCACATAATTCAACAGCTCAGAGAGTCAGCCAGGAAATTCTAGACTAGGTTTTTGACCAAAAAGAACCAGATCGTCGACTGTGCGGATGTCGAAGCCCTAGCGGCCTTTAAACATAGCATCCGGAAGCACAACGAATCGTGTCCTGCAGTGGCGTCAATAATTTGATCGATGCAGGGGAGGGGGAAGGGATCCTTTGGGCAGGCCTTGTTGAGGTCTTTGAAGTCAACGCACAGGCGCTAGGATTTGTCCTTCTTTGGTACCATCACCAAGTTTGCTAGCAAGTCCGGATGTTTTATATCTCTGATGAATCCGGCCTCCAATAGTTTGGCTAGCTCCTCTCCCATTGCCTATCTCTTGGGTACAGAGAAATGCCGAAGGGCTTGTTTGACAGGTTTGAATCCTTTTAGGATATTTAAGATGTGTTCAGCCAGCCTGCGTGGGATTCCTGGCATGTGCGAACGGTGCCATGCAAAAATGTCCCAGTTCTCCCGTAGGAATTCTCGCAGTGCGGCGTCTACATCATGGTTTAATTGTGCCCCGATGGAAGCTGTTTTATTGGGGTCCGTTGGATGGACCTGGAATTTGACTATTTCATCCGCTGGTTTAAAGGAGGTGGACTTGGATCTTTTGTCAAGTATCACATCGTCCCTGTTTACCGTGGAGCGCAGCGTAGTCAGTTCCTCAGCCGCTAGGGCTTCGGACAGTGCCTCAAGGGCCAGTGCGGCTGTCTTGTTTTCGGCGCGGAGTGTTATGTCCAGATCACTAGCGAGAGTGATGATTCCGTTCGGCCTGGGCATCTTGAGCTTCATGTACCCGTAATGGGGTATTGCTTGAAAGATTGTAAACGCTTCCCGCCCCAGCAGAGCATGGTATCCACTGCTGAACGGGGCCACTTGGAATGTGACCTCTTCGGACCTATAATTATCCGGCATGCCGAACACCACATCTAGTGTGATTTTTCCTGTACAGCGTGCTTCCTGACTGGGGATTATTCCTCTGAAGGTTGTGCTGCTTCGCTCAATGCGGTTCCAGTCTATTTCCATTTTTTGAAGGGTTTCCTCATAAATGAGGTTCAATCCGCTGCCTCCATCCATGAGTACCTTGGTGAGGCGAAAGTCGTCCACTATAGGACTGAGTACCAATGCGGCTGGTGCTCGAGCTGTTCGGAATTTAGGTTCGTCGCTGGCATTAAAGGTAATAGCCATGTCACTCCATGGGTTTATTGTTGCTACTTGATAGACTTCGGCGAAGCTGCGGAGTGTTCTTTTTCGCATTTTATTTGATGCGAATGTCTCGAAGACTGTTAAGACTGTACTGGAGTCCCTGAGGTGGCTTTCTGCAGCCTCTGGAATTAGGAGATCTTCGCCCCTTTTGGCCACCTGCCGGAGTATCCAACATGCTCTAAGGCTATGAGTTGGTGTAGCGTCCTCTGTACTATGAATTTTACAGGGTCCATTAAGCCATCCCTCCAGTACGGTTCCATGCCCTATAGAGGGTTTTGGTTTTTTGGTTTTTAACCCGGGTGTCTGATGATGATGCACCCTTTTATTTTGGACGAGGTTTCTATTCAAGGCCGGATTGTCCCAAAATTTAGTTTCAGTTTTTCGGGCGCTTTCCATCGCACAGTACTTTTGTACTATGGACGCCAAGTCAGCGAAGCGTGTAAGATCACGACGACCTGTGGCGTTGAGGATTCCCTTGTCCGTGCAATTATTGCAGAAGATTGAGATTGCGTTTTTCTCGCGGCAGTCCTTTATCCTGTTCATAACCAGGAGGAACCTTGCCCAGTAATGATGTACTGTTTCTTCGGGCTTTTTCCTGATTTGGGATAGATCGCTTATGTTCGGGCGGGTGGGTGGAATTAAATCCAGAACTTCACCCAATCTAAGACTCAGAGGCCAAGGAGTTTCCGAACTCTGAGGTTTGGATTCTTGGATGTTGTCCAGTGAATCTAGCATGTTGCCTGATTCTAAGTTTAGGTCTTGAGTTACATCCTCCCCTCTGCGGGTATCCGGCTTGGAGGGATCTGGAATCCGGATGTAGCTAGTCCTTAAGATAAATGAAGAGTCGCCGCACTGTGCCTCTACTACGGCAACGTGATGGGTGACTTGGGGAGAATTAATTTCTCTTAGATCGGGTTTAAGCCCAACCTGGTCATAATCCGTAGTGACTCCCAAGGCGGCGATGCGATCCAAGAGCTCGTTTACAGAAGAGAGCTCCATTGGATCTAACTGCTCGACGAGTTCCGAGCTGACGTGAAGATTGCTTTTGATGACCCGAGAGGTCACCGTCGGCGCAACGGCCGAATAGGCGGTCATGAGAAAACCACCTAGCCGGAGAGTTTGGCCGACAGCCAAGGCTCCCTTAGTAACGGCGCCGTCTTTAAAGACGGGAAGAGGCATCCTTCCTGATTGCGACGACACAGAGGAACTCTCAATGAAAGCACCAATGTCGGTGTCAAAACTGGCGGATCTCGGGTAGGGGGTCCCGAACTGGGGGGGGGGGGGGGGGGGGGGGGGGGGGGGGGGGGGGGGGGGGGGGGGGGGGGGGGGGGGGGGGGGGGGGGGGGGGGGGGGGGGGGGGGGGGGGGGGGGGGGGGGGGGGGGGGGGGGGGGGGGGGGGGGGGGGGGGGGGGGGGGGGGGGGGGGGGGGGGGGGGGGGGGGGGGGGGGGGGGGGGGGGGGGGGGGGGGGGGGGGGGGGGGGGGGGGGGGGGGGGGGGGGGGGGGGGGGGGGGGGGGGGGGGGGGGGGGGGGGGGGGGGGGGGGGGGGGGGGGGGGGGGGGGGGGGGGGGGGGGGGGGGGGGGGGGGGGGGGGGGGGGGGGGGGGGGGGGGGGGGGGGGGGGGGGGGGGGGGGGGGGGGGGGGGGGGGGGGGGGGGGGGGGGGGGGGGGGGGGGGGGGGGGGGGGGGGGGGGGGGGGGGGGGGGGGGGGGGGGGGGGGGGGGGGGGGGGGGGGGGGGGGGGGGGGGGGGGGGGGGGGGGGGGGGGGGGGGGGGGGGGGGGGGGGGGGGGGGGGGGGGGGGGGGGGGGGGGGGGGGGGGGGGGGGGGGGGGGGGGGGGGGGGGGGGGGGGGGGGGGGGGGGGGGGGGGGGGGGGGGGGGGGGGGGGGGGGGGGGGGGGGGGGGGGGGGGGGGGGGGGGGGGGGGGGGGGGGGGGGGGGGGGGGGGGGGGGGGGGGGGGGGGGGGGGGGGGGGGGGGGGGGGGGGGGGGGGGGGGGGGGGGGGGGGGGGGGGGGGGGGGGGGGGGGGGGGGGGGGGGGGGGGGGGGGGGGGGGGGGGGGGGGGGGGGGGGGGGGGGGGGGGGGGGGGGGGGGGGGGGGGGGGGGGGGGGGGGGGGGGGGGGGGGGGGGGGGGGGGGGGGGGGGGGGGGGGGGGGGGGGGGGGGGGGGGGGGGTTGTTGGTTATGCTACAAACTCTCATGCTTACCGTGTCCTCAATAAGTCCACGAGACTTATTGAGGAGACATGTAACGTGGAGTTTGATGAGAATAACGGCTCCCAAGTGGAGCAAAGTGGCACTTGTGATGTAGGTGATGAAATTCCTCCTCAAGCCATAAGAAGAATGGGAGTTGGGTTTATCCTACCCATTGAGGAACCCCTTGTGGCTGAAGGAGAAGGACAATGCTCCACTCAAGTGGAGCCATCACCAACCCAAGGCCCACACGCTTCCGAAGAACAAAGTGAAGGCCCTCAACCTCATGAACATGACCAAGGGCAAGATCAACCTCAAGACGGTGTTGAGTCACCATGTGATGCCCAAGGTCAAGTTCTCTCCTCCGAGCAAGTTCAAGATCAAGAGCAAGCTCAAGATCAAGAACAAGCTCAAGACGGCGCTCAAGATGATCAAGTGACCGCTCCTCAACTCACCTCCGAGGAGGAATTGGAGCATCGTGCCGCCAAGATTGCATCCAAGCTCTCTACCAAGGGTCATCTTATGAAGCATGTGCTTGGAAGCATTCAAAAGGGGGTAAGCACTCGTAGACAATTGGCAAACTATTGTGAACATCACGCGTTTGTCTCTTGTGTTGAACCCCAAAAGGTCTATGAGGTGCTCGAAGATCCGGATTGGCTCAATGCCATGCATGAAGAGCTCAACAACTTCGAGTATAACAAGGTGTGGAGATTGGTGCCAAGGCCAACGGGGAACCACAATGTCATTGGAACCAAGTGGATATTCAAGAACAAGCAAGATGCTCATGGGACCATTGTTCGCAACAAGGCAAGGTTGGTGGCACAAGGCTATTCCCAAGTCGAGGGTGTCGACTACGGTGAAACCTTTGCTCCCGTTGCTCGCCTTGAATCCATTCGTTTGTTGATTGCTTATGCTTCTCATCACAACTTTAAGTTGCAACAAATGGATGTGAAAAGTACTTTCCTTAATGGTCCTATTAATGAGTTGGTATATGTCAAGCAACCCCCCGGGTTCGAGGATCCCTACTTTCCTGATCATGGGGGGGGGGGGGGGGGGGGGGGGGGGGGGGGGGGGGGGGGGGGGGGGGGGGGGGGGGGGGGGGGGGGGGGGGGGGGGGGGGGGGGGGGGGGGGGGGGGGGGGGGGGGGGGGGGGGGGGGGGGGGGGGGGGGGGGGGGGGGGGGGGGGGGGGGGGGGGGGGGGGGGGGGGGGGGGGGGGGGGGGGGGGGGGGGGGGGGGGGGGGGGGGGGGGGGGGGGGGGGGGGGGGGGGGGGGGGGGGGGGGGGGGGGGGGGGGGGGGGGGGGGGGGGGGGGGGGGGGGGGGGGGGGGGGGGGGGGGGGGGGGGGGGGGGGGGGGGGGGGGGGGGGGGGGGGGGGGGGGGGGGGGGGGGGGGGGGGGGGGGGGGGGGGGGGGGGGGGGGGGGGGGGGGGGGGGGGGGGGGGGGGGGGGGGGGGGGGGGGGGGGGGGGGGGGGGGGGGGGGGGGGGGGGGGGGGGGGGGGGGGGGGGGGGGGGGGGGGGGGGGGGGGGGGGGGGGGGGGGGGGGGGGGGGGGGGGGGGGGGGGGGGGGGGGGGGGGGGGGGGGGGGGGGGGGGGGGGGGGGGGGGGGGGGGGGGGGGGGGGGGGGGGGGGGGGGGGGGGGGGGGGGGGGGGGGGGGGGGGGGGGGGGGGGGGGGGGGGGGGGGGGGGGGGGGGGGGGGGGGGGGGGGGGGGGGGGGGGGGGGGGGGGGGGGGGGGGGGGGGGGGGGGGGGGGGGGGGGGGGGGGGGGGGGGGGGGGGGGGGGGGGGGGGGGGGGGGGGGGGGGGGGGGGGGGGGGGGGGGGGGGGGGGGGGGGGGGGGGGGGGGGGGGGGGGGGGGGGGGGGGGGGGGGGGGGGGGGGGGGGGGGGGGGGGGGGGGGGGGGGGGGGGGGGGGGGGGGGGGGGGGGGGGGGGGGGGGGGGGGGGGGGGGGGGGGGGGGGGGGGGGGGGGGGGGGGGGGGGGGGGGGGGGGGGGGGGGGGGGGGGGGGGGGGGGGGGGGGGGGGGGGGGGGGGGGGGGGGGGGGGGGGGGGGGGGGGGGGGGGGGGGGGGGGGGGGGGGGGGGGGGGGGGGGGGGGGGGGGGGGGGGGGGGGGGGGGGGGGGGGGGGGGGGGGGGGGGGGGGGGGGGGGGGGGGGGGGGGGGGGGGGGGGGGGGGGGGGGGGGGGGGGGGGGGGGGGGGGGGGGGGGGGGGGGGGGGGGGGGGGGGGGGGGGGGGGGGGGGGGGGGGGGGGGGGGGGGGGGGGGGGGGGGGGGGGGGGGGGGGGGGGGGGGGGGGGGGGGGGGGGGGGGGGGGGGGGGGGGGGGGGGGGGGGGGGGGGGGGGGGGGGGGGGGGGGGGGGGGGGGGGGGGGGGGGGGGGGGGGGGGGGGGGGGGGGGGGGGGGGGGGGGGGGGGGGGGGGGGGGGGGGGGGGGGGGGGGGGGGGGGGGGGGGGGGGGGGGGGGGGGGGGGGGGGGGGGGGGGGGGGGGGGGGGGGGGGGGGGGGGGGGGGGGGGGGGGGGGGGGGGGGGGGGGGGGGGGGGGGGGGGGGGGGGGGGGGGGGGGGGGGGGGGGGGGGGGGGGGGGGGGGGGGGGGGGGGGGGGGGGGGGGGGGGGGGGGGGGGGGGGGGGGGGGGGGGGGGGGGGGGGGGGGGGGGGGGGGGGGGGGGGGGGGGGGGGGGGGGGGGGGGGGGGGGGGGGGGGGGGGGGGGGGGGGGGGGGGGGGGGGGGGGGGGGGGGGGGGGGGGGGGGGGGGGGGGGGGGGGGGGGGGGGGGGGGGGGGGGGGGGGGGGGGGGGGGGGGGGGGGGGGGGGGGGGGGGGGGGGGGGGGGGGGGGGGGGGGGGGGGGGGGGGGGGGGGGGGGGGGGGGGGGGGGGGGGGGGGGGGGGGGGGGGGGGGGGGGGGGGGGGGGGGGGGGGGGGGGGGGGGGGGGGGGGGGGGGGGGGGGGGGGGGGGGGGGGGGGGGGGGGGGGGGGGGGGGGGGGGGGGGGGGGGGGGGGGGGGGGGGGGGGGGGGGGGGGGGGGGGGGGGGGGGGGGGGGGGGGGGGGGGGGGGGGGGGGGGGGGGGGGGGGGGGGGGGGGGGGGGGGGGGGGGGGGGGGGGGGGGGGGGGGGGGGGGGGGGGGGGGGGGGGGGGGGGGGGGGGGGGGGGGGGGGGGGGGGGGGGGGGGGGGGGGGGGGGGGGGGGGGGGGGGGGGGGGGGGGGGGGGGGGGGGGGGGGGGGGGGGGGGGGGGGGGGGGGGGGGGGGGGGGGGGGGGGGGGGGGGGGGGGGGGGGGGGGGGGGGGGGGGGGGGGGGGGGGGGGGGGGGGGGGGGGGGGGGGGGGGGGGGGGGGGGGGGGGGGGGGGGGGGGGGGGGGGGGGGGGGGGGGGGGGGGGGGGGGGGGGGGGGGGGGGGGGGGGGGGGGGGGGGGGGGGGGGGGGGGGGGGGGGGGGGGGGGGGGGGGGGGGGGGGGGGGGGGGGGGGGGGGGGGGGGGGGGGGGGGGGGGGGGGGGGGGGGGGGGGGGGGGGGGGGGGGGGGGGGGGGGGGGGGGGGGGGGGGGGGGGGGGGGGGGGGGGGGGGGGGGGGGGGGGGGGGGGGGGGGGGGGGGGGGGGGGGGGGGGGGGGGGGGGGGGGGGGGGGGGGGGGGGGGGGGGGGGGGGGGGGGGGGGGGGGGGGGGGGGGGGGGGGGGGGGGGGGGGGGGGGGGGGGGGGGGGGGGGGGGGGGGGGGGGGGGGGGGGGGGGGGGGGGGGGGGGGGGGGGGGGGGGGGGGGGGGGGGGGGGGGGGGGGGGGGGGGGGGGGGGGGGGGGGGGGGGGGGGGGGGGGGGGGGGGGGGGGGGGGGGGGGGGGGGGGGGGGGGGGGGGGGGGGGGGGGGGGGGGGGGGGGGGGGGGGGGGGGGGGGGGGGTCCCCCAATGAAGTTGTGGCAATCTTCACCATCCATGATCTATTGAAAACCAAGTCAAAGCAAACCCTTGCCATTGTGCGAGGAACCAAGAGCTCCAACCTTACATTGAAGGCCAAGAAGTTGGTTGTGTGTGCTTCAAGGGAAGAAGAAGAAGAAGTGAAATGTGATGAAGAAGAAGAAGAAGAAGATACCACATGCCCGACAAATGACTTCGAAGAAGACTTGGCCCTTTTGGTCAAGAAATATTTGGGCACCATGGATAACAAGGGCAAGAATCTCAAGGGTAGATCCTTTGGGAGAAGAAAGTGCTACAATTGTGATAGCCCATGACACTTTATTGTGGATTATCCATATAAGAGAAGAGAAGACAAGTCCGAGAAGCTCGTGCTCAACAAGAAGAAATTCTCCAAGTTCACTAAGAGGAGAGATGGCAAGGCACTTGTGCATGAAGAATACATGTCCGATAACGAAGAGGGCGCCGACGAGGAAAACATGGGTACGGCCTCCATAGCCGAGCATTCCACTTCCTCCTCTTCCTCCACTGTCCTCTTTGACTCCCCCAACAAGAACAAACCCATCACCCATCGATGCCTCATGGCTAAGGAGGTAATAACAAAGTCCACTTCCCCTAACCCACCTCTTTTCGCTCCTAATTCTCCTTGTGAGAAGCTGGAGGATGAGTGTGATGACGGTGTGGATTATGATGAGGATGCCTCTATGACCTTCATGAAACCTCCTCGTGGAGAGGCTCTTACTCATTTTCTCAATCTCTTGAAGTCACTTGCCAAATGCGATGACTTCATTGAGAATGTTGAAACCCTCCTAATAGAGGAAAAAGAGAGAGTCAAACTCCTCAAGCAAAACCTCCACGAAGTAGAGGTCATGAAGGACTCTCTTGAGGAATATGTCACTATTCATGAAATTAACTTTGTTAAAACCAATGATGCCTTGGAAATTGCTCTTGAGGGACAAAGTGAAGTTAAGACCAAAAATGCTAAGCTTCTAGTTGATCATGCTAGACTTGTTGAGGATTTTGAGCTTATTGAGAAAAGCTCCAAGATTATCAAAGGAGAGCTCATAGCCCTCACCAAGTCATATGCTCAACTTAAAGCTTCAACCTTTAAGTCTCTTGCCACCATTTCTCCCATCAACTTAAATGATGATGCATGTTCTTCTAACTCTACACTTGACTATGCATCTCTCCTTGAGGAGAATAGGAAGTTGAAAGCATGAATAGAGAAAGGTCTTGTGTCTTGCATTCAAAGGGAAAATAACCTCAATGACCTCTTGAGCAACCAAAAGTAGTGTGTTGCCAAGGAGGGAATTGGGTTTGATCCTTCCTCCAAGAAAAAGAACAAGAACAAGAAGAAAGATGTTGGTCCTCTTCCACAACAAAAGATGATCTTTGTGCAATAAGGGCACAAGGAAAAGGAGAAGGGAAAGGAGAAAGTTGGGAATGGCAAGGTCACTAGGGACAAGGCCATTCCCAATGACTTTGCCGGAATGAACAACCCATCCTATGCTCTCATGAGAGGAAAGGATGGGTATCCATATGCTAAATTTGTTGGAACTAACTATGATGATTATGCATGGACTATTTGGGTTACTAATACCCTTGCTGCTAACTCTCTAGGACCCATCGAAAAATGGGGACCTAAAATCAAGACTTGATTCATGTAGGACTATACCACCGGTGGAACTCAATGGGTGATCGATAGTGGATGCACCAATCATATGACCAGAGAGAGGGCAATGCTTGAGGAGTTCGTTGATTCGCTCAAGGCTTCCTCAAGCATTTCCTTCGGTGATAATAGCAAGGGCAAGGTATTGGGTTTGCATAAGGTGGTAACCTCGAGTGATGCTTCACTTAAGAATGTCATGCTTGTCCAAGCCCTTCACTACAATTTACTTTCAACTATTCAATTGGCACGTGCCGGTTTTCATTTCGGTGAATTTCATGTGACCGTCTTTAGGAGAGATAATCTCAAAGTGGTCTTTGTTGGGCATGTTGAGGACAACCTTTGTGTCGTTGATTTCTTGAAAGAGAGCACTCATCTTGCAACATGCCTAATGTCCAAGCCATCGTGGGGTGGCTATGGTACCGTAGGCTAGCCCATGTGGGTATGAGAAATTTACAAACTCTCCTAAAGGGGGATCACATCCTTGGACTAATAAATGTGTCTTTTGCCAAAGATCATCCTTGTAGTGCTTGCATTGTCGGAAAACTACATGAAAAGAAGCACAAGTTGAAGACTGTCATCACATCAACGAGGCCACTTGAGCTCCTTCATTTGGATCTCTTTGGACCTCCATCTTATGTTAGCATGGGTGGGAAGAGGTATTGCATTGTCATTGTCGATGACTACACAAGATATACGTGGGTGTTTTTCTTCAAGTCCAAGGACGAGACGTAAGATACCTTCATTACATTTGTGAAGGAAGCTCTACGTCAACATAATCAAGAGATCTTGGCAATTCGAAGTGACAATGGCACCGAGTTCAAGAATTACACTATGGACGTATTCTTGAGTGACGAGGGGATCAAGCATCAATATGCCGCGGCCTACCCTCCTCAACAAAATGGTGTTGCAAAGAGGAAGAATAGGACTCTTATTGAGATGACAAGGACCATATTGGAGAGTATAAATCTAAATACAACCTCTGGGCCGAAGCCATTAACACCACGTGCCATGCTTCAAACTGGCTTTATCTTTGCAAGCTCAAGAACAAGACCCCGTATGAACTCCTAATCAGGACAAAGCCTAACATCAAATACTTTTGAGTATTCGGTTGTAAGTGTTTCATTCACAATAAGAAAAACCGATTAGCTATATTTGAGCCTAAATCTTATGAGGGCATATTTGTTGGATATGGGTCAAATTCTCACACTCACCGGGTTCTCAATAAATCCACTGGATGTATTGAGGAAATGGCAAATGTGGAGTTTGATGAGGATAACGGCTCCCGTGCGGAGCAAATTGTTTCTAGTGTCGTAGGTCATGAAGCTCCTTCACAAGCTATACAAACTATGGGGATTGGTCATATTCGTCCACAAGAAACACCCCAAGTTCAAGTAGAAGAAGGAGCAAGAGCCCCTCTTGTGGATTCCTCACAAAGGAAGTCATCACCCCCAACCCAAGAGCAAGAAGGTGTTCAAGACCATGTACCCATCCAAGAACAAAAACAAGTCGCGCATATTCCCGAGAAAGAACAAGTGGACACGTACCAAATATTGAGGCCCAAGATCAAGCTCATGATCAAGTTCCATCAACGCCTCAACGTCAACAACCTAGTGAAGAAGCACTTGCGTTGAAGATGCTAAAAGTGGCATCAAGGCTACAAACGCTACAATACCTCACCAAGAACATCCTTGGAAGCATCTCAAAGGGGGTAACTACTCATAAATGTTTGGCAAACTTTTGTGAATATCACTCGTTTGTCTCTTGTGTTGAACCCCTTAAGGTAGAAGAAGCTTTAGATAAACCCAAATTGGGTTGATGCTATGCATGAAGAACTCAATAACTTCACCCACAAGAAGGTTTGGTCTCTTGTAGAAAGACCCAAAGGAAGAGATTATAATGTCATAGGGACCAAGTGGACCTTCAAGAACAAGCAAGATGAACATGGACAAGTTGCTAGAAACAAGGCAAGGTTGGTGGCACAAGGGTTCTCTCAAATTGAAGGTTTGGATTTTGGTGAAATTTTTGCACCCGTTGCCCGTTTTGAATCTATTCGTATCTTTCTTGCATATGCATAACATCATGATTTCAAGCTTTATCAAATGGATGTGGAGAGTGCATTTCTTAATGGTCCCCTTAGTGAATTGGTTTATGTCAAACGACCTCCCGGTTTCGAAAATCCTGATCACCCCGGTCACATTTATCAACTTCATAAGATGCTCTATGGACTTAAACAAGCACTTCGTGCTTGGTATAATCACCTTACAACATTTCTAAACAAGAAGGGTTGAGATCGGGCTGATAGATTCCACTCTCTTTATGAAGAGGGTAAAAGAAGAATTGTTTGTATGCCAAATATATGTTGATGGCATTATGTATGGGTCTACTAACCAAGATTACAATGTTGAGTTTGATAATCTTATGACCGAGGAGTTTTCCATGTCTATGATGGAAGAGTTGAAGTACTTCCTTGGATTTCAAGTCAAGCAACTTAGAGGAGGAACTTTCATCAACCAAGCCAAATATATCCAAGACATGATCAAGAGGTTTAAAATGGAAGATGCCAAGCCCGTGAAGACTTGTAACACCCTTGTAATCATGACACAGTAATCCTCCATGATCAATGCCAAGTCATCTCATTTTGCAATGCTAATTTGCCACTTGTCTCAAATCCAATTCAAAATCCAATTTAAATTGCAAGTCAAGAAGTTATGTCCTCAAACACTAAAACAAAAATGTTGATAATATTGTAAATAATACATAAGTAATTATGTTAAGGAAAACAACATCGCCAAAATTCACTAGATGACTCTAGCATCCACTAAATAGGACCAAGAGCACCATTTGAAGCCATTTAAATGCATAACTAAATTCAAACAATTCAAAATGAGCCCAAACTTTGTGGACAGTACCAAAATATTGCAAAGTATTTATGGGTAAAGTTTCACAAGCAACTAAATTCATTTAGTGCCCCAAATAAATGCAAAACAGAGAATTGAAAACAAAAAACAGAAAATCGAAAAAGAAAAAGGAAGAACTTAGCTGTTCGGCTAGACCGCAAGTGCACAGTGCGGCCCAGCCCAGCACTGCACAGTCATCGTCCTCCTCTCGCCGTGTCACATGCACGCGCGCCCGGCGCCGATGCCGCGGCTGGATCGGTGGCAGTTGCCCTCTACAAGGCATCTGGAGGTGGATAAGGAAGCCCTCGAGCTCCCTGCGTCAAACCCTAGCCCCCATTTCCCCCCTCTCTTCCTCCCTCGCCCGATCCCATCATAGCCGACGCCGCCGCCGCGAGGCCTCACCTAACTACCGTGGCCACCATGCTCCTCGCCGGCTGAGACTTCGCCAGGAGCTCCGTCGTGCTCCCCTACTTCTCCTGCGACCAAGGACTCGAGCCCTCCGCCCCTACATCGTCAGGATCGAGCTCTTCTTCCTGCTATGATCGCTGGAGCTTCCTCGATGATTGCACCACCTCTGCTGCTCCTAAGCTCTCACCGGGCCATCTTGTGCCTCCTAGGTGAGTTCCCTGTTAAAACCCCTCTCCTAGCGCTGTGATTCGTCGCTCCTAGCCACCGCTGCCGTAGTGGCCGAAGCTTCACCACCGCCGGCCATGTCGCCACCACACGCGCAGCTCGCGCCTGAGCACCGCGTCGAGCTCCTGGAGCTTCCAGGAGCCTAACGCCACCACCCGCTACTCTTGCCGTGCCCTCTAGCCTCGGTTCCGTCCACGCTCAAACTCCGGTCACCGCTGCCATCGTCACTGCGCTCGTCTCCGGCCCCCTCTGCTCATGCTACTTGCTCCGTTGGATGCGCACCGCTTCGCTAGTTCGAATGCACCCCTCCGTCATCCATTTCGTCGCCGGAGGGCGAAACCCGACCGTCGCCGACGCGTCTGGCTCGTCGCCGGCGCGCTCCGGCATTTAAACGGCCCCCTAGGTCACTACCAGTGGGCCTGGTGCCTTAACCATGTCGTTAGCCACTAATTAAACCCCCTAATGGGTCACTGACATGTGGGCCCCGGCACTGTAGCGATTAATTAGTCCACTGAGACTGCCACTGGAACCCACTAGCTAATTAACCTTTGTTAAATTAATTAAACCCTATTTAATAACCAGAGTCACTGACTACTGGGTCCCACTCGACCCAGTTGACCAGTCAACTGCTGACTGGGCTGGCCCCAGTCAACGACATGTGGGCGCCCCATTAACCCTGTTGACTAGTCAACTCTGATAGTTGACTGCTGACTGTGCAGCCAACAGGCCCCACATGCCAGCCCCTGTGTGCACTGGCTGGGTATACTTTTGGGTGCATCTAGCATTTTCCATTTAGAATATTTTGAAATTAAAATAATCCAGAAAATCAGTATAACTTTGGAAATTCATAGAAAATAAATCGTAACTCAGATGAAAATAATTTATATATGAAAAACGATCAGAAAAATATACCGAATCCAAATATGTCATCAAAATGCTTGACCATCACTCGTATCATGATGAAAATGGAACCTTTCCATCTAGATCAATTCATCGTATAATACCAGGAGCTGCGAAAATATTCCCGAATATTTTTTCCCTTCATTTAAACTATCTAGTAATGCATTGGAGCACCTCATCACCACATTTTGCTATGTCATGCATTATGCTGCAATTGTTTGCTTAGTTATTTATTTGTTTCCCCCTCCTCTGCTTCTTTCCGGTAGACCCCGAGACTACCGCTGCCGCCGCTGAGATCGACTACCTTCCCGACGACCAGTTCTCTTCAGCAGAGCTGCCAGGCAAGCAAACCCCCTTGATCATACAGATATCGCCCATTTTTTCTCTCTACTTCTTGCATTAGAATAGCTATTCAATTATTACTACCGGTAGCTCCTATTCTGATGCGTAGCCTATTTTTATCGCCTGTTGTTATTACCTTGCCTGTTATCCTATTATGCCTAGTATAGTCATGCTGATGTCCCATCAGTGGCCCTTCACCCTTGTCCGTATGCCATGCTATACTATCGGGCCGTGATCCCTCTGGGCGATTATCATGGATATAATCATATTATTACACTATACATGTTCATACTAAAGACGGGTCGGCTCGGAAAGCACCCGCGAGCTATCTTAAAGTTGGGTCGGCTCGAATAGCACCCGCGCGCGTTTTACCAAGTCGGATTAGCAGGGTAGGCAGAGACCATCTAGGAGAGAGGTGGGCCTGGGTCCTGGTTCCGCGAGTACTTACAATAATACGCTAAAGAGCTTTGGGTATTATTCGAGACTGCCACTGGCATATATGAACTAACTGTCGCACGAGATAATGGTTATGGGACCATCGGCACCGTCAGTTCCTCGGCCGAAGACCCCCTTCGCTCTTAGGATGTAGACCGGCGGGTGACCTATTTGGAAAGCCGAGGTAAGACTGCGGCGTGTCGATTATCTAAGGCCGGGCATTACCCAAAAAGGTGTATCCGGCCAGATGTAATCGAGTGTATCGGGCTATGTGGTGCACCCCTGCAGTGAAGACAATCTATTCAAATAGTCGTGTCCACGGTAACAGGATGACTTAGAAATATATCCCGAGCTTCACAACTTAAACCGGATGCTTACTAAAATACACCAAGATAATAGATAGGTATAGTCGGTGATCGCTTTCTCACAGTGAGTCGAGGAGAGGATCCCTGGGTATGTTGCTGCTAGCTGAGTACAAGTTGGTGTCTTATACGCTATTCTCTTCTATTGCTACAAGATGTTGTAGTCTTCATTAAGTTGAGCTTCTCCCCTTTTATTCTGGCATTTCTACAGTATAGTCCAAAGATATAGCCCCATTCCTTTGATACCAATACATATGTAGTATAGATCTGATGTAAGTCTTGCGAGTACTTTGGATGAGTACTCATGGTCGCTTTGCTATTCTTTTCTTCTACCCGGTTGCCGGGTTTAGACGATGGAGCCCAGGAGCCAGAGGACCCCGATGCCGGCTACTACTTGGAGTACGACGTCATCCACGAGGATTAGTTTAGAGGTTCCTAGGTAGGAGGCCTGCGCCTTTTCGATCGTTTGTCGTTGTTATGCTTAGCCTTCTTAAGGCAAAACTTGTTTAACTCATCTGTACTCAAACTTATGTCGTTTGTTGACTAATGTATTCTGGGCCCTTCGTGACCCTGGTTTGTAATATGAAGATTTATGTTAATTTGTGTTGTGTTGTGGTATCACCGCGAGTCACAGTTCATTATCGTGCATACTGCGTGTATGATTAGTGCATGGTTATGAATGGGGGCGTCACAAGTTGGTATCAGAGCCGACTGCCTATAGGGACCCCTCTCCAAATTCCATGGCCGATGTTGAGTCTAGTCTTTGAAAAACTATTTTTGAACTACTAGGTGTGTTGTGTAGATTACGGGCCCACGTCACATATGTGTTGTGTAACTTACTCTGGGTTCTGAATTTTTCTTCTTTTCGGGTTATAGATTTTGGTGACTCTAACTTTAGTTTCTCGCGATGACTTTATTCTGGAGCCTTAATCATTTCTAGTTACTTCTTTCTGTTTCCGATGCATTCTACTTCTGTAGTTTATTCCTTTGAACCTTTTATCTTTTAGATGATTCCTACGAGACAACTCATGTGCCGGACTATGTCTGCTGGAGAACCAGGAGCCCCTGGTGTGCTGGTCGAGCTTTTGTCCTATTTGGGTTTTTGTTGGCACCCTGAGTACACCGTTTAGGAGCAGTACCACGACTTCAACCAGGAGCAATATCGTGCTGATGTTCGTATCTTTTCCTTCGAGCAGTATTCCACCTTGATACCTCTCCAACGTATCTATAATTTTTTATTGTTCCATGCTATTATATTATCTATTTTGGATGTTTTATATGCATTAATATGCTATTTTATATTATTTTTGGGACTAACCTATTAACCCAGAGCCCAGTGCCAGTTTCTGTTTTTTCCTTGTTTTTGAGTTTTACAGAAAAGGAATATCAAACGGAGTCCAAACGGAATGAAACTTTACGATGATTTTTCTTGGACCAGAAGACACCCGTAGGACTTGGAAACCAAGTAAACAGAGTCACAAGGAGACGGCAAGGGTGGAGGGCGCGCCCTAGGGGGGCACGCCCCCTGCCTTGTGGGCCCCCCAAAGGTCCATTAACCCTAATCTTTGGCCTATAAATTCACATATATTCCCCCAACATCAGAAGTGTCCACAAAAATACGTTTCCGCCGCCGCAACCTTCTGTTCCCGTGAGATCCCATCTTGGGGCCTTTTTCGGCGATCTGCTGGAGGGGAATTCGATCACGGAGGGCGTTTACATCAACCCTATTGCCCTTCCGATGAAGCGTGAGTAGTCCACCTCAGACCTTCGTTTCGGAGGTATTACCCACGGGTAGCTTCATCCACATCCCTAAGTATTTCAAGACATCAGAGCTAGCAAAGCCCCTCACACCTTCTGGGCATGCAGCCGGTTCCTCGGGCCGACTGGCCCAGGAGGCCGGCTTCCCAAAGACAGCACACTCCTAGAAGGTGGCCAAAGGGGCCGCCTCCTAGCAGACGGCTCCTCCTCGCCTTGGAGTGTGCACCCTTTCATTATGACGAGACGGGGCGTGGCTACAGGGCCTCCACCTCCCTTGGATCATGGGGGAGCATGGCCACAGTGCGAGCGGACCAAGCGGTCACTTGCCCGCTCGGCGCATCACTGTAGCCATGCGGCTCATGACATGGCCCTCGTCAGCAAGGGCCATGCTCCCACGACGGGCGGTCGGTACGGATCGCAGGTTGTGGGCCCTACATGTCTGCGAGCAACCAGAAGACGGCGCCCCCCAAGAAGGCGGCCTCGGGGGCGGGCCGGCCCCCAGCAGCCAGCCCTTCCCTCCTCTCGAAGTCCACACGCCATTACACTGACAAGACGGAGCATGGCTACAGCGAGCGCAGGCCAGGCGGCGGGACTGTAGCCACAGCCAGCGCACCCACTTGACGGTCATGCACAGCCAGCGAGACCCTCCAAGAGCGGAGGACAGGCGCCCGAGGGACGAGCGTCCGCCATACCCTCGTAGGGAAAGGCTGGCCTCCCTGCCGCCTGTCGATCATCCGACTCTCGGAGGCTAGCTGGGCCCCCGTGAAGGAGTCGGCGAGAATGATGCGCGCCACCGGATCGAGCGGCTTGCTCAGTCCCTAGCCGCAGAGGAGGAGGATGCAACCGGCCCGGCCTGTTTTGGCCCTCGCATTCGCGACGAGCCCTTCCCCAAAGGCTTCTCGCTCCCTCGAGATACTCCTAAGTACACTGGCTCCGTGAAGCCCGAGGACTGGCTGGTCGACTACTCCACGGTCGTCAGCATAGCGAACGACAACAAGCGTGTTGCCGTGAAATACGTTCCGCTCATGCTCCAGGGCATGGCCCGGACATGGCTGAACAGCCTCAAACCCTACAGCGTCAATAGCTGGCTGGACTTCGCCGATGTCTTCATCCGCAACTTCACCAGCACCTACAAGCGACCCCCGAAGCCACGCCAGCTCTCCATGTGCATCCAAGGTCCGACTGAGTCCACCCGTGACTACCTGACGTGCTGGGCCGAGCTACGCAACTCCTGCGAAGGTGTGCATAAGGTGCAGGCCATCGAGTACTTCACCGCCGGGTGCAGAGAGGGCACCCTGCTCAAGCACAAGCTTCTGTGCGACGAGCCAGCTACCTTGGACGAGCTCCTGGTTGTGGCGGAAGAGTACGCCATGGCCGACTCTTCCATGAAGTCGGAGATTTGGGTTGACGCGTCCGGGAAGGTGATCCAGTCGGCCCCTCAAGCTTCGGCTGGTGACACCAACCGGCACCAATAGCCGAGCGACAACAAGCGAAAGGCCCAGCAGCCAGCTTCCAACAGCCGGCAGGTGGCAACCGTCGAGGACCAGCAGCCGGAAGGGCAACCCGGCCCCAAGCGACAGAAGGGCGACAAGGGTGCTTGGTTGCCCGCCTTCTCCTTCGAGCAAGCCCTCGATGCTCCGTGCAAGTTCCACAACGGTGCGAAGCCGTCCAACCACACCACTCGAAAGTGCAACCGGCTCGCCCGAATCGCTAAGGGCGAGGCCTTGCCGCCTGCTCCAGCCGGCGCGGCAGCTCTGCCTCCTTAGCAGCCGGCGGTTCGGCCAGCCGGCATGCTCCAAAACGAGTTCCCCGACGCCAACGCCGTGTACGTCGTCTTCACTAGTGAAGCCGACGACAAGCACAGCCAGCGCCAGCAACGCCGCGAGGTGAATGCTGTCGCCTCAGAGGTCCCCCGATTCATGCACTGGTCTGAGAGGCCCATCAGCTGGAGCCGGGAAGACCACCCGGCTGTGATGCCCTCACCGGGTGCTTATGCAATGGTGCTAGACTCCACCTTCTCAACGGAGAGGCAGGCCTGCCGTTTCTCCTGGATCCTGATAGACGATAGCAGCAGCATCAACATCCTCTACTGCGACACCATGGAGAAGCTCGGTATCAAGGAGAAGCAACTCCTGCCTAGCCAGACCGTTTTCCATGGCATCGTCCCCAGACTTTCCTGCTCCCCAATCGGCAAGATCAAGATTGATGTCCTATTCGGTGACAAGCTCCACTTCCGCCATGAACCAATCTGGTTTGAGGTGGTTTATCTGGACAGCCCCTACCACGCGCTCTTGGGCTGGCCC